>ML809243.1:228019-262724 GCA_009831015.1 Picea engelmannii
TGAAACCATTGCTATCATACCTTATAAACTTGCCAATGTATTTGGTGCATACCATATGTGTTTGTACTCCAAAGTCCTAGAACCATACAATCAAAATTCCTTCATATAATAATCAAGTGATAGTTCAAAGCAAGGATAAAAAATAATATGACCAAATCCATTACACAATTTTCATAGATAAGACCAATAACTTTCATGCCCAAAGGTTTTACAATGAAATATATCCAAATGCGTAATCAAGAATGCTCAAGAACATAAGTCTGATACAACATTAGCAATCAGATGATAAACCAGTGATCAAGTATCAACCAAAGACGACGACAATCTAATCAACGAAAGAAGTGTTTTCACACTTGCAGTTGTGAAAAACTGGGTCGATATTGAATTTTAATGATCGCAAAAATAAGATGAATGCCCATTAGCACAATGCGACGATGGTTTGTCGTAGTACGACAAGGGGTGTAGGCAGATTTTTGAGAGCAATCGAAAAAAATGGGTTGGCTGCCAACAGCTCCCCAATGGTGTTATCCCTTGGTTTCTTCCCCTGGTTGGCGGGCTAGCCCAATCGATCGGGGCTAACCGTTTGAACTCCGAGTTGATAGCAAACAGAATTGGGTCCTATGGAATAAGCCACACAACCGGGGGTTGTATATATATATATATATATATTACAACCACGCCAAAGTACTCCCGCCTGTGTTTATATGTGGAGGTTTGCGACCAGGGGCTGGGGCCTAGCCCCGACCCAAACCTCCGCCAATGCATACCCCATATAAACTTAACTACATAGTTTGAACTTAGGGGTTAAGAACGATAGAGCGGGCAGGTTCGCTAGCCCAACCCTACTAAGACGTAACCATGAACGAGCCAATCCATGGGTGCCACGTGGCATCCCATCTCTGGGCCACGTGGCACCTCTCCATTCACTGAATATGATTCACTTTTCACCCATCCATTGGACTAGTTGTTTGCTGAGCTGTCAACCACTGTACCTACCACACATCTGCCATGTCATTCGTACAAATTGTATGGACCTGCCACATCATTCATATGGATGTGCCACGTTTCACCACTGCAAGGGTGGCACATGTCACTCCCTGATTGGTCCCATGTACCTGTCCACGTCACCCGTCCGTATGCTCAGTCACCCTGCCATGTGTCACCTCCAGAAGATGCCATGTCAGCACTGACTTTGCCTTGCCACACTAGTTGTATGATGGTACAACCTGTACAATCGGCTGCCATGTGGCACTGTACGGATTGTACAATCATCTTGTTTTTGCCTGTTTGGAAAAACAAACAGATCGTGATATCAGGAGAATATGATGTCCGTTTGAGCTCGTTCAAGTTGTGTTGGGTTCGTATCGATGAGGTCTATGCACACATTCATTTTGAAACCATTATGAGAACTTTTTTTTTAGGCCTTTCTAAGCCCCATCAAGCTCCTAGATCCAATTCTGGATCAGTTGAATACCTCAAGAAGAAGTTTGTCATCTCAGTCTTTCAGACTTCACTTATGAATTTGTCAATCATCTTCCATGTTCTTGCTAGTTCCTTCCCACACCTCAGATTGTGAAGACGTCCAAGGTAACCAACCTTCAGACTCTTTGAGTCTGTCTATTGAACCTTTGATTTTTCATGATCCCTTTCTGAAGTGGATTGAGAACTTTCCTAAACGTGTGACTTGACATGATTTTGTCCCTCCCTCCTGCCTCCATGAGCTATACTTTACGATTTCCGATGAGTTAATACATTCTCTAACTCATGTTATTTTTGTGCTTGACTTATCATTGTTTTGGTTTATGATGAAGCACATAGGCAGGTATTATGAGGCATTGCTAGGATGGTTTCACTGGCTATTTGAATACACCTAGCATTCAACCAACATGTAAGTAGAGGTAAGTAGGTAGGCATTTGCATTCATTGTATATACCATCTACATTTCATGCTAAACTAGTTTTATTTCCATTTGTACATATGATTGTTTACTTGTAATTCATTGTATCATATGTGAGCCAGGGGTGATATCACCACCCCAAATTATTACTAATCAATCTTGTTGAGATATAGCAGGTCACATGTCATACCAGGGATGTTGATGTTCTCATGCGCTCTACGGTCAGCACATGTCCCCGAGTTTGAGCCAAATGCTATCCCCTATCCTAGGGATAACTAAGGAGATTCTGTCTCGAGGTCCACCAATCCTAGACATGGAGTACCGAGAGCCATATTAACTTGAGCCTAGCCCTGGAGGGCCCATCCTTCTTCTTCAACGCCTCTATTTTGTCAGCAACAACAACATCCATCCCATCGACATAGTTCTGAAGTAGCAGTGGGTCTTGCTCTATGAGGTAATGAGTCAAGGTATCATGTTATGTGTCACTTTGATTCTCAAAACATTTGAATATGTGCATTTAATTCTCTGTTGATTCATGACTTGTGCTTGGAATTTATACCTTTTGACTTGTCCATACCTTGGGGAGGATGACAGAATGCCCTAACAAGTTGGTTCCCCTAGGAATGAGTTGTCACTGGGTGGGTTTATGAAAGGTCATCATCCATTCCTATCAATTTCCATCATCTTCCCTCTCATCTTTCCCCTACATTGGTTCGAACATTGGGTTTTCCAAGCTAGTAAAGGGTTGTACCTTGCCTTGTGGGAAGAAGGGGCTAAAGGCTCATAGGGTAAAAGTACCTGACAAAAGTTAAAAGCCAATAGATCAAACCTCGATATGCTTCGCCTAGGGATCCCCGAGAAAGAAATAAAAGGCTTCTCAGCAAGAAAAAGGGGGTCCCATAAAAAGGATAAAACTCAAGACTTAGTTGGTGGATATGGGGTCTCATCATGAGTCATCCTATTAGGTCCATGGGCATGTAGCGATATGACACTACTATTCATTTGGTCACCATGCCATGGTTGTGGCTCTTGGTGGCATAGTCGATAGAAAGGGGGTCTCATCACGAGCCAACCTTCTCATCTCCGTGAAATGCTTGTGGGTAATGCTGTCACCACTAGTCACCACGCGAGGCCAGTGTCCCCCAACTATTCTCTTGAAAGAAAAATCAATAAGATAAAAAATAAAAAGGCATTGAATGGGTTAGGAAACAATTGCATCCATGACAAGGTGCAGCTCACCTTCTTTAGAGGCACCCACAGGTAAGACCTACATTTCCCTGTCATCACTGCACCCCTTGCCCAAACATCCATGCACCATCTCATGCATTCAAATGACCTAGATTGGTCTTCACCTAGAAACACCCCACACCTAAAGCAAATTGGCTCAATAGGATGTCCTTGAACCCTCTCCAAACCTTACTTGTAGAATAGCATAACGTCTTTGATCACTTTTATGGGAAAATGGGGTTTTATGCACATGTTTGGATAAATTTATTATTAGATGTGATTGACATTGCTATGATCCCTGTGACTTATGAGACCATGGAGGGCATACTTGTTTTTGTTGCAGGACCACGCCCGACAGATAGGTACATATGGGGAGATGATTAGCTCGGACCTCCACAGGGATGATAGCCCACTATATGGATGTTGAGACCCCATCTAAGGGAAAACATATAATAGAGGCTTGCACTGTAGAGAGAGGAGGATGTTCCACCAGAGGCATCTTGGCATGCTTGGACCTAGGGGGGTCTTTCCTTTCCCCTTGAACGTTGGTCTTGGAAGGCCCATGACATCACCTCTATGACCCTTGACATCACCCAACGTCAGATGGACACGATGGAGGCAATTATGTGCCAAGTGGAACGTGTGGCATGATCCATAGGCCTTGGAAGGCCTAACGTTTTTCTCCTCGAGGCCAACGTCCCCCTAGAAGGGCATGTTGTCACCTCTTCTGCATATTTTAGGGTTTAATTTGTCAATTTTATGTAAAAAACTGGATATTTGACGTAGCTGGCCATGTCGGCCTTTTTGACCTAATTTTGTAATGAAAGGTCATTTGGATTGTATAAATATGGGATTAATCCCTTGCATTTTATCATCATTCTTTCACTCACATAAGTGAGGTCTAAAATTCGTCCTATTTAAGGCTTATTGGCTGAAATTAAGTGGTGCACAACTCTTGGAGGAGGCTTGTCTTGGTGTATTTTGGCATTTTCTTGGTGGAAAGTCTTCAACTAGAGTATATTGCTAGATTATTCTTGGTGAATGTAAGTGAAAATCTGCAATTCTTCTTTATTTGAATGGTTATGGCATTTTTTACTTTGCATTTACTAAGATTATGAAATTGCTAGCGTAAAACCCTAGGAGATTAAGCGCATGTTATTGTCCTTGTCTCAATAGCTATCCACCCACTAGATTTTGCTAGAAGACTTATCCATTGAAGCATGTGCTAGAGACCTACATTTATAGCACTCTAACACCCTTGCTTCATCAAGCTTTTGATTATCCAAAGCTTGAGCTAAAGAAGAAGGAAAACCGTTAGGGCCCAGGGTTACCTACTTCGTAGTAGCCGTTTTCCTTCTAGGGTTTGGTGATTGAGGCCTTGGGTTACCAACACCTCAACCATTTTTCCTCTTGTTTCTAGCTCACACATTATCATTTGTTTCCTTCAAAGATTGATGCTGCAAAAAGTGACTCCATTAGCCCTAAAGACACTGGTTTATTGATGAAAACAGACCCCAAACCATTTACCTCAAGCTATTTGCTAACTAATCCTAACCTTATATTAGACTAATCTACTAACATTATTGTGTTTGTTATAAAAGTAAGCTACAACCATATATTGCAGCAGTAAAATATCCTAAAAGCAATTGTTAAAGTTGATTTTTACATTCCCTTCTTAGCCTCTAACAAGTGCTAACATATTGCTAATTCTAGATTATCATTTTGGGTCATTTTTGAAGCTTATTCAAGGCTTAATTGTGAAAGTATTAATATATATACATTGATGTTATAAATTTATGTTTGCTTCATATTATATATCATATTATTGGTTTTATTTAAAGTCCAAGGTTTTATGAAGTTCTAACATCAATTGTTACTTGCAAAATAGTGTTTTCTTGTTGTCTTGTTCTGGGCAGGTACATTTAAGCATATCTTTGCTTCATATTGTTAAACCTTTGGGACTTTCTGATCAATGTGAATTGTGAGAGGGGACAACTTTTCTTGATACCATAACCTTTACCTTCTCAAACCCCCAGGTCACCGGGGACATCTCCCCTGGGATTTCACCCCTAAAGAGAAAGGGGTGTCTTATTTAGGTGACAATGATACGACAACCTCCTGTTACACCAATTTACCTTCCACTTGCCTTTGGATTTTGGGCAAGTACAAATTTTGCAATAACAAGGCTTATCTTAGGTGGTTGGGAGTAATGATTGTTATCCTCCCAACCCAAGTTCAAATCTTGCAAGTGACATGTTGAACACATAATACATATATTATTGTAATGGCTTTGAGCCTTGTGCCTTGTAGATTCTAGGGTTTACCCTAGGTACCATCCTCAAAATGAGTTGAAGTACTCAGGAGTTTTCCATGGGCATTGTAACCTGGGAAAACAAATTCGTTTAAGAGGATACTTTTTTTGGATCAGTGGTTAAGGTTTTTTGTAAGTTCGAAGGGTGTCTTGGCGGCAAATGGAGGAAGAAGTTGTATAATTCTCAGACAACCCATTGGAGGGCCAAAAAATCTGGTCAAATCCAGTGCAGTCCCTGGGTAGATCCAAATACCCTTCGTTGTGAAACATACAAACTTTAGTTCAACCATTGGAGGAGGAAACTATTGTGATCCTGGGTGAACTAGTGCATGGACAATCTAGCAACCAAATATTTTACATGCTTTTTCCATGCGACCTAACATCGGGACAAATCGAATATAAATTGTTATCTAATCAAGAGGTCGAAGCTAAGAAGTATGGGTTGGAAGATTTGGTGGATCCGGGGATTTACTCCCTAAACATGGATTCATATGAGCAATTACCCCCATCACACCAGGATTTTTCCCTTCCTTTAATATGCAATGGGAATGTACCTCTAGACCTTGTTACCAAGCACTTTGAGCTCTTCGATCATTGGTGAGGATGATGAAGTAGGATGTTTTCTAGCTTAGGGTCTCATCGAAGGGATACTAACTAGAAAACTAATGAGTGGAATTCTTACTTTGAGCCTTCAACATCTGACCAGGAGAGTTTGGGACCGGGAGGATCAAAGAAGACTAGGAACAAACACAATTGTCTTAAGAGGAAGCAGGAGGTGGTAAACCTATTGTTGACAGGCCAAAATGGTCTATCAATTAATAAGGGAAAATGCTTGATGGCGAGTCCCAATTAGACTCACTCTCGTTTGGTATGGCAAGCTATGACTAGTATGTGGGCTTGGTTTCCACTAAGAATATTATTACATAGGAGGAGAGTGATTTCTTCTCCAAAGAATTCTTTCTAAATCTAAATCTAACTAAAGAAAGTAATTTCAAAACTATCTATTCTACCTATTATTCTAACCTATCTTTATTATGAGATTTTCTAAAATGTCAGACACATTATCAAATGATATTATAGATTACAAAAATAGTTCATGTTAACAACAATAGGTATCATATATCTTCTCACCCACTCCTTGTTCCAAATCTTTGTGCACCTTTTTAGTGTGAGCATCATCGATGGTGGTTAGCTTTATTGGTTTTAGAAGGTGATTGTTTAGAATATTATCCTTATTGATCTCTTTCAGATGTTCAATATCTTGTTTTCTCTCATCTCTGCCCTATTTTACTTCTGCTATCATAAGCTTGCTAGGGACTACTTGATTCAGTTTGTCCATCACCAACATTCTAAACTACTCTAGAAGGTCATCTAATACATTCCATAATTTGAAACAAATTTTATTGGTAGCCTCTATGGTTTCTTCAATATCTTCGCAGAAGGATTTCCATGTGTTCAACATTACCCAATGTTTCTTCTTATCCCTTTTTTCAAATCTAGGTAGGTTAGAAGGAGTGTTTGTATACATGTCGTGCCATTCCATAACTGCATCAAAAACATCATGGGAATTTTTTCTCTTGTCTTTTTGTTCCACCACCGGGTCTAACATTGTCAACAAATCATCGTGATATTCTTGTATCTCGTTTAACTGATAGAAGACCTGTCTTTATGCTTCCCTTAGATCCTCATTAGCTAACATGGATACTTCTTTTACTGTTGCCAGGATGTTAGTGGTCTTGTTGTTTTTTTTTTCAGTTGAGCTTCCAAAGTCTTTACTTTCTGTCCATATTCTATGATCTTAAAATTTTTCTTCTCAGAGAGGACAACTTTCTCGTGGTGTTTTTTTCTCAACTTATCTATTTCTTGTGAGTGTGTTTTCTTTAGGGCTTCTATCTCAACTCTGTGTACTAATATTTTTCATGGGTATGTTGCCTGAAATCATCTTCTATTTGAAATTTCTACTGCTTTAACTGCTCCTCCAGCTCAAATTCTCTTGCCTTATAAGTATCTAAAGTGGCACTGAGTTCACTAACAATGATTAAATTTTCCCTTCCAAATGCACTTAGGGTAGAGGTTTATATTCAACATTCTTTTTAGGGTATTTTCCCAAGTTCCATGAAATTATCCAATTTGATGACTCCTTGGTGGGAGTTTCTTTTATTATCTACCTCTTTGTTGATCTTTTAACAATCCCTATTTTTGATTTGCTAAAAAAATACTCTCCCAAGTGTACCACAACATCATTGAAATATATTAACTCAAAAGAAGAGTAAGAGAAACCAGTTGGTATTGTGTTAAGAGGACTACCAGGGTTTATAGGAGAATCGAGCAATGGGATTCCCTATGTGGTGTCAAGGCTAGCCTCTTTGCCTTTATCTTCTTTCAATTTCCTCTTCTTTTGTCTCTGTGCTTCAACTATCTCCTCTTCTTTCTTCTTTTCTTCCTCTCTTTTTCTTGTTTTCTTCTTCTCTTTTCTTGTTTTCTTCTTTTACAGCCTTTTAGGCTGCTTCCTCTTTCTTCATCTTATCTTCAAGTCTCTTATTTTCTTCTGCTTTGATCCTGTATTCATGTGCTTTCATTTTAGATTCTTCTTCTTCTTCTTGTTACTTCTCGGCTTCTTCCTCTTTTTGTTGCTCCCTTTTCCTTAGTTCCTCTTATGCTTCTAAAGCCTTCCTTTATTTTTCTCTTTCCTTTTTTGCTTGAGCATTTTGCTTGGTCTCTTTTTGTTCTTTTTTAGTGGCTAAAAACTACTCTCTTTGTTCATTTTCCACTTTCCTTATCTCCTCCTGGCCAACCTATAACTTTTCATGTTCTTAGTTGTCCTGCATGTTAGCCAAGACCTCTTGATAGGACATGACTCCCTGAAAAATGGTATCCAGAACATCTAGAATATGTTGGAAAGGAGGTACTAATCCCAATGTTCTAAGATGTTCTCCTACTATACCTTTGGGATCATCACCCCTAGGGACACATGTACACAAACACAAATCGTTGAGAGTTGTTTCTTCCTTTCTGGCGGGGAACATTTAAAAAGATGAACATTCCCACTTTGATGGGAAAATTTGGCCATATCCTCTTGGAAATGGCAGATAAAAATGCAATAATCCCTTCTTCAATTGTTTGATATGAAGTCTCCCTCATGATCACTCAGTATAGTACATATTTGGGCAATAGATGTGGGGTAGAAGTACAACCAAAAAATCTGATATATGTATAATTTTTATCCATATACTAGTTTCCTATATCCCTGATGGCTTCAATGGCTCCCTGTGATAATCTATGTAGGGGTTGATTGAAAATGACAAAGAAAATGGGTGCCATAAAGTGGTCACATATATCATAGAAGTGTTCAGATTATAATTACTCACACACAACTCAAAACAATATATATGCACAAGAGGTAAATTAGGGTTTGAGTCCCAACCCATTACAAGAAAAGTAATTGAAGAACATACATCATGAATTAGACATGCTGACATATAAAAAACCTGTTGTTTTTTTTTTATCCTTGGAGCCTCCCTAGAAGCTTTAAATATGTCAATCGATAGTATTTGTCCCAGTTGAAGATGTTCCATGCTTTAGATACATATTGTGCAATGGGTACCCATTCCAACTTGAAATGTGTAAACTCTTCCTCTTCATACAATCTACAAATTGATGTTGTCAACAACCAGTAGGGTTCCTTGAAATAATGAATAGGGTATATTCTACTCCCCTCTATAGTAAAGGACTTGTACTCATCCCACCATTCTCTGATTAGCTCTATTTGTCAACAACTAGTAGGGTTCCTTGAAATAATGAATAGGGTATATTCTACTCCCCTCTATAGTAAAGGACTTGTACTCATCCCACCATTCTCTGATTAGCTCTATCATTTTGGTATTTTCCTTTTTGAAGGTATCCAAAAATTATTTATTCAATTATATGTCGAGTTTCTGTAGTTGATACCTTTTATATATATCGTCTAGAAACAATGAGGTGATCATGACTCCTGCTTCATTTGGCACTGTAGATCTGCTTGAATCTAGATGGAAATAAACCCATGTGATTGTATCATTGTAATGCAATATGGTAGGTCTTGCAACAATGGTGTATACCTCTAGGCCCTTACTGTCTTGTGGAAAATCTTCATGGACAAAGATTTTGTATATTTCTTCCCATGTGGGGAATTTATGGAGACCATTATGGTGATTATTATTTATCAACATTAGGTTATCTAGACGATTCCCATTCTCAACAAGTGGCTTTCCCCTTCTCCTTTGTGCTCTCGACATTCTTTTCTATTGAAAACCATATTTCTTCCTTTTAATTAATGAATTCATAAGTGAACTCGTAGTAGTTGGGAAACGTACAGGGCCATCAATGTCTTTAGAAGAATAGACTTGCGAGAACAATGGTTTTCGAAAGAACAAGCTTACAGGAAAAAACCTTTTGGAAGGACAAGCTTGCAGGAAGATCCTTCTTCGAGAAAACATTTTTGGAAAAAATCCTTTCGGAAAATCAAGCTTGTGGGAAAAAACCTTTCAGGAAAAGGCTTTTGAAAAATCAAAGAGTGACCATTTGAAAGAAAACCCAAAAAATATTCCCCAAAGGAATTTTTGGAGGTATTGCATTGGGAAGAGTGCTAGGTAGGTGCTTAACAAGGGAAAGAGGTGGCAAGAGGTTAATAACACATAATAAAATTAAATATATAGTCCATTTGTAATAAAATGTGATAAAGGGTTCCCAAAGTAATATAATATTGTAGTGTCCCATCTTGACAAGTATAGTTTTGTGACACCCGAAGAGGGTGATTTTTGATGGATTATGTATACCGGACTTATATGTTTGGTTGGGTCACTTGACTTGTGAACACTAATATATATGCACTCACTCACACACACATATATACATGATTGTATCTCTGCTTATGTGTGTTTATGTTTTTGATTATGTGTTTCAGATTAATTTTGATTAAGAACTTGTTATGTGTATGTAGTGTCCCATGTTGGCTAGTTTAGTCGATGACACTTGAAAGGGTGGGTTTTGATGGAATGTGATGGATTATGTATGTCATACTTGTGTATGGGTTATACGTGGTGGACTCAATTAAGTGTTACATGATTGATATATGTTTATATATATGTGCATGTGGTTGTATATTCAATTGTGTATTTAAGATTGATTTTGATTATGCAATGGTAGATGGGTGTTTGTCTATGCATAAGAATCATGACATATGGTATAATTTCATAATGTGGTTGAACATCGAAGATTGTAATATATAGAAACATATGTGATCATTACTGTGTAGAACAGGTAGTTGATCATGGTTTATTAATGATACATGTATTGTATGATTATGCATACTTAACCTTGTAATGAGTAGGATATGGCAGGGGGGATTGATTACTTGCTAGGAAGGATGCTTGAATTATAAATTACTATGGAAGAATTTCTGTAAGATCATAATGACTGTGAAAGTCATATGCACATTTGGAAAAATGTGATTCGAAATGACTGTGATTCAAGTCATTTCTTAAAAATCGAAGTGACTATGGAAGTCACACCTACACATTTGATAACATGAAATTATATTCATTTTTGGTTATGAATGTTATTTAATGCATTTGATCGGTGAGATTGTGATGTGTGCAGGCCTTAGATAAATACCTTTCCAATGGACCATCATATGGGTGAGATATCACATTCAATACCTTGAGAGAAATGTGGAGTTTTGAAGCCAGTAGATGATAAGCCATGGAGTTAGGGTGTGGAGTCCTAAATCCATGGAAGATCAAGACGTGGAGTCTTGGATCTATGTTCAAGGCGCGAAGTTTTGAATCTACTAGGGCGTGGAGTCCTAGATACAAGGCAAGGGAATGGAGTCCTAATAAGTCTGGGGGGCACTCAATAGGGGTGTTGAATCCCTACTCCCCAGCAGAAAAATACCACTCTCGATCATGACTCAGTTTGGTAAGTTAACCTGGGGTAAACCTTGAATTAATTTAATTTAATTTAATTTTTACCCACTTTGGAGGGGCTCATGAGTATAATAACATTTTAATGAAAAATGTGAATTAATTAAGTAAAAGAAAATAATTATGAGAGATTATCTTAGAGTGACACCTTAGCTAGGTGAATAATGGAGATTTAATAAATAAATAAGTAGAAGAAATTTTAAAATGTTGATACCTTAGTGGAGGTGATGAATAATCATTATGTTTAGAAATTTATTTTTTCTAATTTTGCATAAGCCGGGGAGGGGGAGAGGTGTCACCCCACCCAGAAGCTATAAATACAAGGGTAACCCCATGGATTTGGGGGAATACCTGGAGGGTAACTAAATGTTGTTGAAATGAACCTTGAGCTCTAATTCTAACACAAACAATTTTAATTATCTAAGTGAGGTTGAGAGTGGTATTGGGAGGAAGAGAAAAGATCTCTTCCTAATATTTCCTTTAGTACCTCATTAAATTGGCAACTTGGTACTATGTGTGAGTTCTTGTAGCTTGGGGGTTCCAGGGAGAGAAGTTATCCCTGGATATGGATGGGAGGAAAACCGGTTGGTCCAAGTGAGCTGGCAAGCTTGGAGTTGATGGAAAATAATGTTTCATTTGTGGACTTCATTATTGTCAGGTATAAATTGGTATTTTATTTTTAATTATGTGATATTTGTTGTTTAAATTAGAAATTTGGGAATTTTTAGTATTTAACATTTATGAAATAACTCTGGAATATTGAGGGTAAAATCTAAATGAGATTATTGATATTCTTCATGTCATATTTTTATATGTGCAGGATTGAACTAACCCTTGATTGTAGTGTGATACCAAGAGATTTTTAAAAATCACTAGATTAATTCCTACTTCAGAAGAAATGTTGAAATCTAAATTGGCATCTCTAATTAAAGTAAGAACCTCTTTGCCTTACCCCTTTTCCTGAAAATCTATTTGAGAACAACTTGACTCTATATATTTGAAAGTATGGTTAAATTATAATAGCATAGTTCTAAGCTATACTCCCACATATATGGCTGTAGGTGGAGATTTTCAAGCCATATGTATGAAAAAATGTGAAAACAAAGTTTTCACGTTTATATTTTTTCAGTATTTTAGAAAAGCAACTTTTTAGATAATTTTGTTTTGTTTCAGACCAGCTTCTGGGGGTATCCGTTCCTTATGACCATGGAACCCCCATTTTGAGTCCAATAGAAGTGTTTTCAGAACCTGATTTTATGACCTGGGCAGTTTCACAGAATATGCAGACCCCTGAGGAAATTGATATGTGGCCTAGATTTGTGGATTTGTAAATCCTTCTGAGTTTTATTATTATTGACCTTTGGTAGTATGAAAAACTTGATTGAATCTTTTCTTGCAAGTTGTTTGTTAAAATGGATCAATGCCTATAACTGTCATTTACAAATTATTGTTTAAAAGTCACCCTAGTAGTAGCTTTTAAGCTAGCCAAATACTTGTCAAATTGCCTCAATGGTTGTAGTTTGCTTGCTTGCAGAGTGTTTGTAAAAATGTATACATGGTTGTAGCTCACTTGCTTTCAAAGTGTTTGCAAAAATGTCTCAATAAAAATATTGTTTTTCATAACTAGAAAACATATCATTTTGTTATTTAGCCATAAATTTCAAACCGTTGCTCCAATAAAAGACTTATTTATGTCATTTAGAAGCTAACAACAATACCTACAACTTTTCTTGTTTCATTAGAAGCTAAATCCTTACATATTTTTCCCAGATTCACCTACAAACTGGTTATATTGATGTTGTTAAGGATTGTTGCAACTAGTTCAGATCCTTGTTTAGATATTAACGTATATAAACATTTGATGAAAGTGTTGTATCAAACTATTTGATAAAATTTCCTCAAGAGATAATAACCTTGTCAAATATTAATGCTTATTTGGTCAGAAAATTTTTTGTGGAAAAGATCCAATGAGCTTAGAAGATATATTTATAATAATGCATGTGTATTGCAGATAGTTTTGGAAGTGCTTATTGTATGTGTATTAACAGATTATAATTGAGATAGAAACATGTTAGAGCTCATCACTCTTTTGAAGTATTTATTTTACCATTACTTGTAAATGGAAAGAAGTTGTGGATAAGCATTGAAACATGTATTGCATTTATGAACTTAATGGTTCATTTTGGTGAAGGTTTCAGCCATGTAGGTATCCTTATTGCTATGAAAAGATGGAATGAATAGATTTAATTGAGCTACAAGATTTGCTTGTATATGTTGAGTTTAAAAGAGTTGATAAGATATTAAGCCAAGATTGAGAACTTGAATAATAAACCTTAAATGATGAACTTGTGGGTATATCATCTTGTGCACATGTGTGTACATAGGATTGTGATTATTGACTATTATGTACAACAAGAAAGTAATATATATATATATATATATATATATATATATATATCCTCTTTTTGAATTTGCTTCATGTGTTTTAATGGTTGGTAAGGTGGGACCTTACAAATATGAAGCATTAATTCGTTAAAGGGTCTATCGCGGAAATGCTTACAAGGAGCTGCCTTGTAGGAAAAACAAGCTTTTCGGAAGACCTGCTCTTCAAGAAAATTCCTTCGGGAAGACTCATTAAAAGGGATGAAGATTTTTAATTCAATCAAGAAGCCCAACAAAGATTCACTGAAAGAAAATTTGGGGATTCGACCTCGGGAAGAGTGCTAAAAGGTTTAGCGAATAAAAATATGTATTAGGTCCAACTTAATAGACAAGGGTTAATAGTGACACATTAAGTTATATGCATGTATACAAATCTTTTATAATAAATGCGATTACAATCCCTTAAAGAAAATAACTTGAACACTTAAATTGGGAAAATATTTGCATTAGAAATATTGAGGAAAAACTCTCTTTGAGAAAATACTTTGTGATATTCTGATAGGAAAAATCTGAAAGGCGAGTCTGATAGGCTTGTGGGTTTCATATTTTAGAGAAACCATGAGGTAGTTTTTATTGTTGATTAATTGGGTTGGTTGTCATTGATGTCAACCCTTGAAGAAAGTTCGATAGCGAATTTCGGTAGCACAAAGGTTTGGGTAATGGACCCAAGTTTGTTTGATGTATAATGGTATGAGTTTTGATATATTTGTAGGTAAGACTATCCTAGATGGATAGTACATGTCATGCCATATCCGGTGGTATGTGGAACGTCACATAACTCCTCACGGTTTGAGAGTTATAGCCTTACGAAGTTGAAGGACCCTCATATGATTGGATTGAAACCCCAAAAGGTCAAAGAAGTCAAAGTGCTTGCAAAGAATAATTATTTAAATAATAAAGTGAAGTGACAAAGTCAAAGAGGATTATTTAAATAATAAAGTGAAGTGACAAAGTCAAAGGGGATTATTTAAATAATAAAGTGAAGTGACAAAGTCAAGGAGGATTATTTAAATAATAAAGTAAATAGAGAACTTTCTAATTATGGAAAGCGGTTATAAGAAGGTTAACCCTAAAATGAGGAAAATGGGTTAAGTAGTCAAGTGACTATTGGATACATGGACAAGTGAAAAATTGGGCAAAGTTGGACATAGGTGAAGTGACAAAGTCAAGGAGGATTATTTAAATAATAAAGTAAATAGAGAAATTTCTAATTATGGAAAGTGGTTATAAGAAGGTTAACCCTAAAATGAGGAAAATGGGTTAAGTGGTCAAGTGACTATTGGATACATGGACAAGTGAAAAATTGGGCAGAGTTGGACATAGGTGACTATGTGGACAAAGTGGCCTAGAAAATGCTTCTAAGGAAGCTACTTGGAGAGTATAAATAAGAGGCAAGGCTCTCTCATTTTAATCACACTTGAGCATATTGAGTATCTATAGGTGACTAAGGTAACCAAAGGATATCTAAGCCGAATTTCAGAGGGAAGGTGAAGTAAAGAAGGTTGAAATTCAAGGGAGGATAAATTCTTTGGATGATGCTTTCTAAGGTATGTTATTTATAGGTCATCTCACCATTTTCGAAACAAATGTTTTTCTAGAATGATTAAGACCATGAAATTGGGACGACATTGAGGAAACATATCCAAGTAGTTGTGGTACGAATTTCAACTTGTGGGTCCTTGTATTTTTGGAGTCACACTCTGTGGAAAATAGAGTTTGTGGCTAGTCCCGAAACTAGTCTAAAACAAGTGTTTCGGGTAAAAACGTCATAACTTCTTCATAACGGATCCAAATTCAGTAAGAACAATAGAGTGAATTTGTTAGCATTCTGTGTAAAATTTTCATATCCATACAACAAATATTCTGTGCGGGGCACGCTCTACAAGTTTGTTCTCTAGAATAAGCCAAAATTCATCAAGGTATGCCATTTTTGCTATAACTTCTTTTCTTGGAGGTTCCAAGGAGCGACACTTGGAGGAGTTGCATAAAACACATTGAAGAACATTGTGTACAATTTTAAGATCTTTATTCATTACAGGTACATAGTTATGATTATTTCAAGTTAGGGTTTTTGACTAATCCAAAACTAGTCATGTGAGACTAAAGTAAAGTTTGATGAAAATGCCAGTCTCTTGTTGTTAAAGTTAAGGAAGGTTTGCAAGTATGTGATCATATACACCAGGTCTATTACATAGTTACAAATCAGATTTGGATAATGAAATTGATGAGGGCTTTTGGTTGAGGTACATGTTGGGTACATGGTTGAGACAAGTAGTTGATGAGTTGGCACATACATGAGGTGTATAGTTGATGATGTTGGTACATCTTGATGAGTCATAGTTGATGAGTAGTTGTTACATGATTGGTACATGGTTGGAGGAACTTGTTAGTAGTATTGTTGACACATGGTTTATGGATGATGTAGCATACTTGTATTGGGATATTATTAGAAGCACGTATTGATCTTGGTGATGATTATGAGTTGTTGTGTTATGCTTGGCTGATGCACATCTTTGCGAGTTGTCTTGGTGATTGACCTTGGTGAGTAGATCTGATTTGGTTGATAATATTGATGAGACAAGTTGTTGTGATATGTTGTTTGGACAGGTTGTTGTGATAGGTTATTCGTACAAGTTTGGTGCATGGTTGATGCACTTATTCATGGTACAGGTTGAGGTACAAGTTGGTGCATGGTTGATGCACTTGTTTATGGTACATGTTGATTGCATGTTGTTTGATACAGGTTGGTGCATGGTTGATGCACTTGTTTATGGTACAGGTTGATTACAGGTTGATGCATGGTTGATACATGGTTCAGGTTATTGGTACAGATTGTTTGGTGCAGGTTTATCGGTACAAGTTTACATAGTATATCTCACAGTGATAGTGTGACAGTGGTTCCATCATTCTACTTATACGTCAGGGCGGTTGAATGGGTCAAGGACAAGTGGTTGTATCCACCTTCCGGTTGTAGCCGGAGAACATAGGGGGTTGTAGCCTCTTTCTGTTTGTAGCCAAAGTATTGGGGAATTGGAGCTTCCCTCAGGTTGTAGCCCGAGAAACTAGGGGGTTGGAGCCTCCTTCCAGTTGCAACTGAAAAACAAAGGAAGTTGGTGCTTCCAATGAATGTATTTCTTCAAGACATATAAGAAAAAACATTATGTGGTTTTCTCCCGCTTTGGGTTTCTACGTAAAAACACTGGGGTACAGTGTATGTGTATGATTGTTCATTTGTTCATTGTTTATTTACTTTGCAAATATTTGATGATAGTGCTACATTGATATAACACTTGCATTATATGGTTCAAAAGGATTAGATTTCTCTATTACTGATTCACCCCCCCTCTCAGTAATCCAAAAATTTCTATAAGAGTAGGTTCCTTCAAAAATCAGTTTAACCATTGAAAGGTAGATCATGGAGAGAAACAACATGTATAAAAATGGAATACCACAGTTTGATTGAAAAAAGTATGCATTTTAGAGCACAAGGATGAAGACATATATACATGCACAGGGACTTGAAATTTGACAATAAATTGTAGATGGATATACTGCACCAACAATTCCGTTGACAAATGACAAAGCAGTGAAACTCAGTCAGAATAATTCTAAAGCCACAAATGTACTTCTGAATGGTCTTGGAGAATCAGTATTCACCAAAGTTGCACATTGTAAATCCGCTAAAGAGATTTGGGACAAACTTCAAAATATTTATGAAGGAGATTCAAAAGTCAAAGCAACAAAGTTTTAAACTTATAGAGGTCAATTTGAACAAATAAAGATGAAGGAAGATGAGAATATTGCAGCTTACTTTTTATGAGTCGATGAAACAGTAAATGTAATCTTGGGATTGGGAGAAGAAATCAAAGAATCTGAAATTGTTCAAAAGGTACTAAGATCTCGTCCTATGAGATTTGACCCTAAGATATCAACACTAGAAGAAAGAGCATATGTAAACTCAATAAGCATGGAAAAACTACATGGAATATTCACAGCATATGAAATGAGAACTAAATATGAAAATCCAGATATAAAAGAAGCAACCTTCAAAGCATCCAAAAGGTCAAAGCAAAAGGGAAAGCAAAAAGAAAAAGAACATAACAACAACAGTGACGTCTCCGAAGATGATGAAGAAGCGACCAATTTTGTCAGAAGATTGAACAAGGGAGCCAACGATAGGTATAGAGGTAAGATTCCTTTGATTTGTTTTAATTGTGATGGTATTGGTCATTTTGTTAACAAATGTTCTCATAAGAAAAAGAGAAATGATGAAGTTTACTCAAATAAAAAACAAACATATAAAGGTGTTGGTGGGCGAAAATGACCGTCCGTCAACTGGAAGAACGAGTCTGGTCCGGGGTTGTCTAAATAACCCAATCCGTTTGGTGAACTCGTTCCGACGGGTTTAATGGCTCCGTTGGCCAATCTAAAAGTCATAAAAGAAACAAAAAAGAAAGAAATGAAATAGCTAACTAATCACTAATCATTATATATATATATATATATATATATATATATATATATATATATATATATATATATATATATATATATATATATATATACGTATAATGTAACTATTGTAGATATATTTAAACATAATATTTACTTATCTTACTTATGTACATGATATACAAACTGCAAGTTTTAATCTAAAATTACGAAAATCAATGTGAAAAATGATTGCTTCTGGGAAGCAGATAAAGAAATCATAAAAAAATATTTTTGTTTTTCCTTTATGAATCTAAACTAATATGAAAAAAAACTATGAAACAGAAACGTGTGGATAGTCAAAAGATGAACCATACATTCGAGTTTCAGTGATAAGTAAATGACAAAAAAATGTAAATGAGCTAACGTGTTAGTGAGTTAGTGATGTGTATCCAAGCATCTGCATGATTAGAGAATGTCCAACTACCACATCCAAGAGGGAAACCTGCAATGAACCTTATGACCGTTCTAAATAAATCCAGAACAATGTGTTGACAGTTTGGGTTTTAATGACTGAAGCAGAGACACCAACATAAACTTGTAATCTCATAATTGAACATGATTACTCTAAGATAAATCTGAAAGTAACCTGTACATTTTGTTTTCAATTAAAATTGAAAGATAAACCCTATTGTTTTAACTGAAAATATGATCACAACATTTATATTTTGAGAAGCAAATTATAGATTGTATTTAATATAACAATCCTGCACATCACAGATCTTTTAATCTAAAGATATTAGATCTATATATGTAGAAGCCTTAACAAAACATAAATGACAACATTAATAAACAAGAGGCTAAAGCCAAAATGCATGAATATTGTTTCATTTAGCTCTGGAATTAATCATCCATCTTTTGCTCTCAGCCAAGATGTCCTCTATTACAAAATACAGAGTATTTAAAGAGTTCAGGTAAGCTAAGCATCCTATCTTCTAAGATACGATCATATCTCAAAAGGATCTAAAAGTTACAAAAATAGAGGGTCTAAAAAGCCACTCAATATCAAACTGTATCTTCAAAATTACACAAGTTTTGTTTTGATTTACAGAATAAGCCAAAATAGGTGACTAATCAACTAAGTCCAGCAATGCTCCATCTTATGAGATCACCACAAGATACATCCTATCCTGAAAGAAAACAAAATAAGAAAATTAGATGTTTATTTAACTAACATTTTCCAAATTTTATATGAGAATTGACTTGGCTACAGAATCTCTCGATTCTATAGCCAGTCTTATTTTTGACAAAAGAAATCTAAATCACTCTATATTAATTAGAAAAATAAAAATAAAAGCACAAATACGATAACAACCAATCTTACCATTCAACTGAAAACCAAATTCGAATCACAAAATTTCAGAGTTGATCATAACCTCGACACTATCAACGTTTTTATTATGATATTGCCAATCCTTTTCAAGCATTTTCCTTGCCTTTGTGCATTGATCTTAAGATCACAGTTTTCAATTGTTAATTAGTGGTTTTGAGCCGTAAGAGCCTTGATCTTTTCTTGAAGGATGGGAATGTCTATGTAATAGGGACCTATCCAATGTAAACACACTTCACAATTTATAGCAGGGGAAAATGGTTGAGGAAGCGCATGACTGTGTGTTAAAACACTACCACTATCCACTGTCAGATTTTGACCGAATTTAATTCCTGGAAAATCATTGTTGTTCTTTAGACACGGTGGAAAGTTATTCACATAATCGAAATCTTGACTGAGATCCAGTTTAGAGTGATTTGGGTCTTTAACTGCCAAGAATTTTTCAATCTTAGAATCAGAGCTCTCATGGACCTCGATCGATTCGATCGAGCTCACATGAGCTTTTGATCTATTCTGTAGGCTCCTTGAAATTAGTCTCCCAACCCTCTTGTTATTAAACCCTCGCATGTATCGATTTTTCTTTGACTATTTGGAAGGGTTTCCACTGGTGGATTTGATGTTAAGGTTAGGGTCGACGACTTGTTCACACTCAAGAATTTTAACAAGCTTGGAGTTGACGTCCTGCTATTCACACATAGACTGAGCAGGCGTATCCCTTTCACAAGGGTTTTAACACAAGAAAACTGGCCTATCACTGGAGGGAAAAAGAGACTTCACTAGAATAGGTTTATCAACCACCAGAGTCTCTACAGGGTTTACTGTAACAAATCCATTGCGAGTCACAAAAGCATCCCAATCATCATTAAGTAGTTTCAGATGATGGACTATCAACAACTTAATCAACCCTTGATGAAATAAGCTGGAACCCAATTTCTTCCTTTTATATCTTTTGACATCTTATATAAACTTCTTAATAAGTAAAAATGAATGTTTAACTGGAAATTGATAAAATTCATTAGCAGTATTATGTGATAAATGAAGACGAATCCGTAGCGACCTTCACAAGTAACAAATTGCCTTAACACTTCCAATAGACTGTGCCATCTATCTTTCAACAGAGAGAGAGTCATACCTTTGTCACAACATTGAATTTTCTGAGAGGTGACGAACAGACTCCATGGTACCTCTTCCAACTTTGAATTTTTAAACCATTTTTGGTCGGTGAGGGGGAGGCCTGTTGCCTCGCTCAGAAATTCCTCGGTGATTTCCAATTGAATATCGCCCACTTTGGCTCTGCATCCATCGAATGTGAGGGCGAAATCTTGGGCTGATTGTAAGTTATAACCCTGGAATTTCATGAGAAACACAACCCAACCCTGACTTTTAAGGTCTTCACTCGTGTCATCACACAACAACAAAGTTTGGGATCCATTCGGCTCGACACGGACGATAGGGGCCATAAGGGTTTGGACATGCAGTCATAAAGGTGACCAAAAATCACTATGAGCATAAGGGGTAGCAGAAACAGAGGAAGGCCAGAGAAAAAAAAAAGGAATAAAAACCATAGTTACCCTAGCACGACCAAAATGAGAGCATAAGGGGTTTCAAGCCACGAAAATCGTGCATTTCGGGTAATGAATGCCCTAAGTACAGAGAGAAACCTAAGACTCTAGTTTGTAATGATGGATCTGTCGATTCGAACTGCCACTTCAAACATAGTACAAGGTACGATCGAGTTGTGTTTGAATCTCATCATATGTAATGGGTACCTCGATTTGCCAAGGTTAGGAGAGGATGCGATCCAAAAATCAAAATACCAATCAAAAGATTTAAAATAGAAAATGATCTACCAAGAACGTTAAATGAAGAAGCCTATAGTATTAGTGCCAATCTATTCTTGATGTATTTACAAAGTACTCAAGATATAACTTATAATCCAGGAGCAACTCAAAACAAATGTTTTATTGATATATGATAAGCTTCAAAGCAAAACAACATTCATTAAAAGAGTTGGGACCTAGTTTTTTAGCGATTACAAAGGGCCCCAACCATAGGTTCTGGAACTTGGCGTGTTCTCCTTTTCCATCATGAGGTTTATCCCATTTGAGAACCAGATCTCCTACCTCAAAGTTTCTATCTGAAGCAGAGTTTGAATCGAACTAGCCTTTCAAAATTTGATGCTGATCCAACCTCTCTTTTTCTTGTGCTCTTGCTTCCTCTAGTTTCAGCAAGGCATTAATTTGACTTTCAAGAGGTGGGAATTATTCCTCTTGAACCTGCCGTGATAATTGTAGAGAGGGAAGTAGAACATGAGGAGGGAGGATTGCTTCTCTTCCGTAGATGAGAAAGAAAGGAGAATTACTAGTAGAAGTTTTCGATGTCACCCTATCAACCTAGAGCGCGTTAAAAAGCACATTGTGCCAGTTCTTGTGGTTTTTAGAAACTGTCCTCTTGATGATTATGATCAGATTTTTGTTTGTTGACTCTACTAAACCATTTCCTTGGGGGTAATAGCTAGCAAAATATTTTAGTTTGATCCTGTTTTCTAAAGCAAAAATACTCATATCGAGGGATGAGAAGTAAGAAGCATTATCGAAGACCAAACATTCGGGAATGCTGAATCTAGTAATAATATTCATGTTGAGGAAAGATATTACCTGATTGGTGTTCACTACTTTCAATGGTGCAACCTCAGACCATCAGGTAAAATAATTCATTGCTGAAATGATGTATTTATGTTGCTGTGAAGAAGTGGGGTTAATTGACTCTATGATGTCGAGACCCCATTTCTAAAACAGTGAATCCACAGAGACAAACTGCAAAGGGAATGCTGCCTTTTTTACTCGTCCGGCTGCCTTTTGGCAGATTATGCATTTACGACATAATGCATGGGCATCTTTGAACAATGTGGGCCAATAGTACCCAACTCTTAATACCTTGTGAGCAGTGGTATCTCCACCGAAGTGCCCACCAGCTTCACCTGCGTGAAGTTCAGATAATACTTTCTCTGCCTCATCTCTTTCCAAACAACGCATGAGTACTCTATCAATTTGTTTTTGGAATAATACGTCATTTACCAATTGGAAAGGTGCAGATTTGAGTCTTAATGCTCTTCTCTTTTTTGGATCGAGATGTTGAGGAGAAGAACCCTGTGTTAAATACAACTTAATTTCATCAAACCAAGAATTAGCAGCAACTTGTGTACAACAGATTTGATTTTCATTATGCTGATTTATAGTTGAGACATTAATTTGACTCTGTTGTTCTTCAACATAATCAACCACTAGTTTGCATAGACCTTGACCTCTGATAATTTGTGCGGGGGTAATTTCAAGGTCATACTCTTGTAATGATGTCATCCAGTTTTCCCTTTTTTCACCCAATTCTTTTTGTACTAGTAAGTTTCTAACAGTTGGATAAGGCACAATGAATTTAGTTCTGGATTTCAACAAATATGATTGGAAATGTTTCACTACTTTGAAAATTGCATAAGCATGTTTATCTACAACCGGGTAGTTAAGTTCCGCTCCTTTGAAGGCTGAGCTCATGAAGAAAATGGGGATTTCATTTCTTTCAACGTTCTTTTGGGTCAACAAAACATCATAAGATCGGTCAGAGGCGAAATTATAAAGAGTGAAATCTTGTGAGAAATCAGGACTCATCAAGGAAGGGGCTTCCACTATGGCCTTTTTGATGGAATCAAAAGATTGATTTTCCTATGGTCCCCAATGATACTGAAAATCCTTTTTAATCAAGTTTTGCAATGGCCTTACCATGTCTGAGAAACTTGGGACAAACCTTCTGACAAAATTGATCTGGCCTAAAAAAGATTGCATAGATTTTTTGGAAGAGGGGGGAGGAAGTTTGGCAATGGCTTGAGTTCTTTCAGGATTGATGATCATCCCATCACTGGATACTATGAATCTGAGAAGTTTTCCTTGTTCTACTGCAAAGATAGACTTCTTAGGGTTGAGAGATATGTTGTACTTGCGACATCGTTCTAGGATATACCTAAGGTGAGACAAGTGATCTTTCTTGTTTTTGGAGAAAATAGTAACGTCATCAAGATAGACCACTATGGATTGATTTATGAGACCATGAAAAGCAATATCCATTGCTCTATGAAAAGTGGCCCCGACATTTATAAGCCCAAAAGGCATTTTCCTGTAGGCGTAAGTACTCCATGGGGTAAAAAAAGTGGTTTTTAACTAGTCTGGGGGAGACATGAGGACCTGGTTGAATCCCGAAAAACTGTCTAGCAGTGATAGTCTTTCAGAACCAGATACCTGCTGAAGAATTTGTTCCATTGGAGGAACAGGATAATTTTCTTTGTCAGACACTTGGTTCAAGTTTCAAAAATTGACACAAAGTCGAATTTCACCACTTTTCTTCCTTATAGGAACCAGATTAGACACCCATTGTGTGTCTTAATGGGAATATTATCTTTGCATTCAATAATTTATTTAGTTCTTTCTTGACTGTTGGTTCCAACTTAGGGTGCATCTTTCTTATCTTTTGCTGAAAAGGTTGAGTCTTGGGCTTCATGGGGATGATATGTTGTGTTATGTTAGGGTCAAAAGTTTTTAAATCATCGTATGTCCAAGCAAAGACATCCTTGAATTCTCTAAATAGTTTTATAAAAGCAGATCACTTTTGCTCGGAACATCCCATTACCACATTGATATATTGTGGATTATCTTTAGTCCTTGGATTTACCTTTTCATGAGTCAAGGAAGAACTGTTTGTTTTACAATTTACCAATTTTATGAATTTATCATGCAAATCATAAAACTTCTCTAGTCTTACCACGGATTTAGGGATAGAATTTACTAGATCAGATGTTGATTTGGGAGACCTCAGCTCTGATATTACCGTGAAATTGCAAAGATTTTCATTGTGAGTGCCTTCATCAATAACGACACCTTGGAAGGTGTTCTCCATGTGCAAAAAACTGATGATCTACTGATCATCATCAAACACTCTCCAATAAGTGACGTTGTCTAGGATCGATGGTTTGAACAATAACTCAATTGAAAATGAATTTGGAGAAATACCTTCTACGGGAAAAAGTTTGGAAGCGACGTTAGCTAATAAATTAGCCTCAGAATTGTTTAATCTAGGAATGGAATTGATGTTAAATGCGGAAAACTTGTGCATTAGATTCCATACCTCAGTTTGATAACTTTTCAAGTGTGGTGGTAGGCAATGTATGGAATTTCTTACCTGTCTGACCACAATTTCTGAATCACCGAATACCACTAAGTTTTGTACGTTCATATCTACCGCATTCCTGAGTCCTTGCAAAAGTGCCTCGTACTCGGACGTGTTGTTGGTACATTCAAATTCTAATCGACAGGCGATAAAAGTTTCATTACTTGCTGGGTCGATGAGTACACATCATGCACCAAATCCTTCTTTGGATTTGGATCCATTGAAGTAAAGTGACCATATCTGAGCTTCATCGGCAGTGTTTGGCATATTTGGTAAAGCTGTTGATTGAGTACATGTCATGAGCTCCGACTGTTGTTCCGAATCGGTGATGAGGGAGGTTTCGACCATGAAGTTACCGAAGAAGGTGTTCATTCTCTGTATTTCAAGTGAATTAGTGGAAGCAGCAAATGGTTCATTAACATCATTCAAATCCATCACAGTGTGCTTGAGGTAACGTTCACAGTTAACCCTAATTTTGTTTGGCTGTCCATTTTCTGGCAGCCACAAATGAGACCAATCTGTTGCAAAGTATCCATGTATCTGTTCAGACCAATCCCTGCTTTAGAATAAACCATAAACTTCAGGGATGTCAACAACAATGATATCAATAATTTGGTGAACCTTAGGATTAGAAGATAGCCTAACGAGCACGCTCTTTAGTTCACCAATTACCTTAACATTCGTCTGATCGAGATGAATGATTTTAAGACTAGAAGGTTGAACTTCAACATTGATTTTTTGGCAAACAGATAAGGACATCACATTTGATGATGTGGCATAATCTACCATGCAATTATGTACATTTCTATTGGAAATTTCAAAAGTTAATAAGAAATGTGGGACATTTTTGCGAGTATTAACAACATAATTCTGCTGATTTTTAGTCGTTGTCCGTAAAATTACTTTATCTACATTTGATACAGTTTTTTCAGTGAGGTCCCTTTTATATGGGGGTTCAGGTGTTGTTTTAGCAGGGACCTTTTGAGTTGTTTTAGAACTGATTTATGCAATTTTCTTGCAGTTGAGATTGTTGTTTTTACTATTTTCTGCGATATTTTGAAGCATTTTCTGCAGAAGAAGAGAGAATTTCAAAAGTTTGTAAACATAAATATTATCTCTAAGTTTCTTTAGGTCTTCAATCAAATCACACTCTAAACTTGGGGTTGCTAGATTCTGTTTTGTTTCAGCTTGTTTAAAATGTTTTGGAGTCACATTAGTACTTATTTCGGAAGAGGATTTACTCTGAGCTTTTCTTCTGGTGTTGTAAGGATGGATAGTTTCAAAATTGGCTTGAAAAATACTGTCGGAAAAATGTTCGAAGACATTGGGAGATGATTCCTCTTCTTCAACTATTTCTTCTTCAACCATGTCTTCCGAATTCTCAGGGGGGAATAAGTTATCATGTGCTTCAAGGATAGTCTGTAGAGCATATTGTAAGCTTTCAAAATTCAGACCCTCAGGGGTCAGATTCGGTCGATTGGGGGGAAAAGGTTTTCTGAAAGGGGGTTTGTAACTTCCTTTGCTCGAATATGCTTCTTTAGCCAATCTCCTCAAGTATATGACTTGATTCGATAATTTTTGGATGACCTTTTGCAAACTTTCTAAGTCTGAGGTTTTTGATTGGGTTTTAGTTTGGGGAGGCCTAGGAAGAATTTCTATTTCCTTCTTCGAAGATGGGGTTATTTCAGCCTCATTACTAAGATTATCTTTCAATCTCAAAATATTTTTTTCGATTTGACTCGCCTCCTCGAAGGCTTCTAGTAACATTGACTTATTAGACTTTTTAACCCAAATTGCTATATTATTGTGTAGAACTTTAGTGTAATATGCCACAATAAGGTTTTCTGCGGGCATTGAATCAGCGGGGATTCAATTTTTTAATGTGAGGAGCCTTTGGTTAAAATATTTTACTTTCTCCTTAGGGTTCATCCTTAAGCTGGAGAGTTCCATGACTAAGACTTCTAGAGTTTTATCATCTCCGAACTTCTCTAGGAAACAGGTCTCGAATATGTCCCAAGATACAATGGTGTGAGGTTGTTGGGAGAAATACCATGTAGAGGCATTGCCCTCAAACATGTAAGGAAAAAATCTACATACTACATCTTCATGTTCTACACTTTGGAGTCTAATGGATACCATGAATTTTTTTATGTGATCCTTGGTGATTTTCTTAGAATCTGGATCAATCTTAGGTAACCATTTCTCCGGGTTTTTTGGTAAAGGGTGCTGGGGTCCAGGTACAACCACAACATCTTGATCGAGCCAAGGCCTGACGGGATTGTTTTGATTTTCCATGGGTGTAGGTGGTGTCAAAGGTTCAGATGGTTCAGATGAAGAACTGTTTTTGTTAGATGACTCTCCTCCTGAAGAAGAAGGAGATGAATGAGGTGGGGAAGGTGGAATACTAGATCCTCTGGCTGCAAGAGTAGGGGTGTGGTCAGGATCTATGGTATTATCTCCTAAAGGATCTAAACGTAGACCATTGCCTTCAAGTTTCTCTCAGATATCTGAGAAATCTAAAGGTTGATTGAGAGGCCTACTAGGTTGTCTGATACAGGCCAAAGCACCGTGTGTCCTTAAGAGTGACTGATGAACAATTTCTTGTACGTTGACCCCTTGAGGATTTGGTGTTACTGGCTCAACATGAATCTCAGGATTTTTGTTCGAGGTAGTTGTTGTTTTAGAAGTAAAGTTGTTGTCTGAGTGACTACATGTTACTATGGGGGAGCGAGTTTGTGGGGGTGGAGTTTTGCGACCTCCACGTGCCATCAATTGTATTCAGGCCCTCCTTATAGTGCCATTTGTTGGTGGGAAAAAATGACCGTTCGTCAACTGGAAGAAAGAGTCCGGTCTGAGGTTGTCTAAATAACCCAAGCCATTTGGTGTAACTCATTTCGACGGGTTTAATGGCTCTGTTGGCCAATCTAAAAGTCCTAAAAGAAACAAAAAAGAAAGAAATGAAATAGCTAACTAATTACTAATCACTATATATATATGTACATACGTATAATGTAACTGTTGTAGATATATTTAATGAAAATATTTACTTATCTTACTTATGTACATGATATACAAACTGCAATTTTTAATCTAAACTTACGAAAATCAATGTGAAAAATGATTGCTTCTAGGAAGCAGATAAAGAAAGAATATACAAATATTTTTGTTTTTCCTTTATGAATCTAAACTAATATGAAAAAATACTATGAAACAAAAACGTGTGGATAGTCAAAAGTTGAACCATACATTCGAGTTTCAGTGATAAGTAAATGCAAAAAAAATGGTAAATGAGCTATCCTGTTAATGAGTTAGTGATGTGTATCCAAGCATCTACATGATTAGAGAACGTCCAACTATCACATCTAAGAAGGAAACCTGCAATGAACCTTAAGACCGTTTTAAATAAATCCAGAACAATGTGTTGGCAGTTTGGGTTTTAATGACCGAAGCAGAGACACCAACATAAACTTGTAATCTCATAATTATACATGATTACTCTAAGATAAATCTGAAAGTAACCTGTACATTTCATTTTTCAATTAAAATTGAAAGATAAACCCTATTGTTTTAACTGAAAATATGATCACAACATTTATATTTTGAGAAGCAAATTATATATGGTATTTAATATAACAATCCTGCACATCACAGATCTTTTAATCTAAAGATATCAGATCTATATATGTAGCAACCTTAACAAAATATAAATGACAACATTAATAAACAAGAGGCTAAAGCCAAAATGCATGAATGTTGTTTCATTTAGCTCTGGAATTAATCGTCCATCTTTTTCTCTCAGCCAAGATGTCCTCTATTACAAAATACAGAGTATTTAAAGAGTTCAGGTAAGATGAACATCCTATCTTCTAAGATAGGATCATATCTCAAAAGGATCTAAAAGTTACAAAAATAGAGGGTCTAAAAAGCCACTCAATATCAAGCTGTATCTTCAAAATTACACAAGTTTTGTTTTGATTTACAGAATAAGCCAAAAGAGGTGACTAATCAACTAAGTCCAACAATGATCCATCTTATGAGATCACCACAAGATACATCCTATCCTGAAAGAAAACAAAATAAGAAAATTAGATGTTTATTTAACTAACATTTTCCAAATTTTATATGAGAATTGACTTGGCTACATAATCTCTCGATTCTATAGCCAGTCTTATTTTTGACAAAATAAATATAAATCACTCTATATTAATTAGGAAAATAACAATAAAAGCACAAATAAAATGAAAACCAATCTTACCATTCAACTGAAAACCAAATTTGAATCACAAAATTTCAAAGTTGATCACAGCCTCGACACTATCAACGTTTTTTTATTATGATATTGCCAGTCCTTTTCAAGAATTTTCCTTGCCTTTGTGCATTGATCTTGAGCTCGCGATTTTCAATTGTCAATGAGTGGTTTTGAGCCGTAAGAGCCTTGATGTTTTATTGAAGGACAGGAATGTTTGTGTAATACAGACCCATCCAATGTAAACACACTTCACAATTTATAGCAGGGGAAAATGGTTGAGGAAGCACATGACTGTGTGTTAAAACAATACCACTATCCACTGTCGGATTTTGACTGAATTTAATTCTTGGAAAATCCTTGTTGTGCTTCAGACACGGTGGCAAGTTATTCACATAATCGAAAGCTTGACTGAGATCTGGTTTAGAGTGATTTGGGTCTTCAGCTGCAAGGAATTTTTCAATATCAGAATCATAGCTCTTATGGTACTCGATCAATTCGATCGAGCTCACATGAGATTTTGATCTATTCTGTAGGCTCCTCGAAATTATTCTCCTAGCCCTCTTGTTATTAAACCCTCGCATGTCTCGATTTTTATTTGACTATTTGGAAGGGTTTCCACTGGTGGATTTGATGTTAAGGTTAGGGTCGACGACTTGTTCACACTCATGAATTTTAACAAGCTTGGAGTCGACGTCCTGCTGCTCACACACAGACTGAGCAGGCGTAACCCTTTCACAAGGGTTTTCACACAAGAAAACTAGCCTATCATTGGAGGAAAAAGAGACTTCTCCAACATAGGTTTATAAACCACCGGAGTCTCTATAGGGTTTACTGTAACAATGCCATTGCAATTCACGAAAGCATCCCAATCATCATTAAGTAGTTTCAGATGATGGACTATCAACAAATTAATCAATCCATGATGAAATAAAATGGAATCCAATTTCTACCTTTTATATCTCTTTGACATCTTATATAAACTTCTTAATAAGTAAAAAGACATGTTTAACTAGAAACCGATAAAATGCATTAGTAGTCTTATGTGATAAAGGAAGATGAAGCCGTAGCGACCTTCACAAGTAACAAATTGCCTTAACACTACCAATAGATTGTGCCATCTATATTTCAACAGAGAGAGTGACATACCTTTTTCATAGCATTGAATTTTCCGAGAGGTGACGAATACACTCCATGGTACCTCTTCCAACTTTGAATTTTTAAACCATTTGTGGCCGGTGAGGGGGAGTCCCATTGCCTCTCTTAGAAATTCCTCAGTGATTTCCAATTGAATATTGCCCACTTTGGCTCTGCATCCATCGAATGTGAGGGTGAACTCTTGGGATACTTGTAAGTTGTAACCCTGGAATTTCTTGAGAAACACAACCCAACCTTGACTTTTAAGGTCTTCACACGCGTCATCACACAACAACAAAGTTTGGGAGCCATTCGACTTGACACGGACGACATGGGCCATAAGGGTTTGGACATGTAGTCACAAAGGTGACCAGAAATCACTGTGAGCATAAGGGGTAGCAGAAACAGAGGAAGGCCAGAGAAAAAAACAAAGGAATAAAACCCATAGTTTCCCTAGCGTGACCAAAAAGAGAGCATAAGGGGTTTCAAGCCACGAAAATCGGGCGTTTCAGGTAATGAATGCCTTAAGTACAGAGCGAAACCCAAGACTCTAGTTTGTAATGATGGATCTGTCGATTCAAACTGCCACTTCAAACAGAGTACAAGGTACGATCGAGTTGTGTTTGAATCTCATCATATGTAATGGGTACCTCAATTTGCCAAGGTTAGGAGAGGATGCGATCCAAAAATCAAAATACCAATCAAAAGATTTAAAATCGAAAATGATCTACCAAGAATGTTAAATGAAGAAGCCTATAGTCTTAGTGCCAATCTATTCTTGATGTATTTACAAAGTACTCAAGATATAACTTATAATCCAGGAGCAACTCAAAACAAATGTTTTATTGATATATGATAAGCTTCAAAGCAAAACAACATTCATTAAAAGAGTTGTAAGAACATTGACCCTACATAAAGACCAAGCCTTAGATATAAATGCAATTTGATTATAAGTTTTAATGTTTCATTCACGCTTTCAGTCATGAATGAAGCATGAAAACAAAAAAAAGAAATAAAATAGGAATAATCAAAACATCTTTTTTACAACCGAATAGTCACCTTCAAATAGAAATATTTACATGACGAAGCGTAGGCATCTACAAGAATTGTTATTTGTCACTATTGTTGGCAAAAATCATGTAGGGCTGCCAACAAAAGGCAAAAGAAACACAAAGAAAGTTTTCAAGAAAGGATTATGCACCAAAGAAGACATCTGATCATCAGATGAAGATGAAGTCAGTGACAGTGAGACAAAAAGAGTTCTATTCATGGCAGTAGAAGACTCTGATAAATAAGATTCCAAAGAAGAATATGAAGAGGCAGAAGTTGACTATTGAGAATAATTGTTGTGTGCCATAGAAGTTATTATAAGAGACAAGAAGAAAAACAAGAAACTACAATAGGAACTAGACAAGAAAGAAGACACTCAGGAACTAGAACAAATGATCACAAATTTGAAGGTTTAAATTGAAGAAGATAAAAGAATTGAAGAAGTAGTCAAAGAACAACTAGAAGGAAGAGACATGATCATTGGAAATTTGGAAGCAAAAATTGTCACATTAAGAAAGGATCTTCAAAAGAAAAATATGCAGAACAACTCAAAAGTTTTGAATGACATTATCAACAATCAAAAACCTCATCATGACAAGTCCGTACTTGGATACAATCAAACAGAAAATGGATCAAGCTCCAAAAAAACAAAACAAGAAACATATCCAAAAAGCTATGCAGAAACAATCAAAGGGGATAGAAAGGTCGACAAAGAAAATTACAAGGACACTCCTCCACTGAGAAGATTCAGATTTCAGAATCAATGACCGATAGAAATAGATAGGTCTCAGGAAGAAGAAGGATTCATAAGAGTACCTCCTTTCAGAAGATATTCAACTCCCAGGCATCAAACTATATTTTTTGGTTTATGTTATGCAAGTAATAATTTTGCACATAAAGCTGTGAATTGTGGAGCTAACAACAGGAACATAAACAACTTTGAAAGTCATACACAAAAGGGTTATCCAAGAAGGCCTAGTGAAACACATAGAAGAAGTTACAAAAGGTTTGAATCTTTGAGCACTGAAGTGGAATGCTACAAATGTAACAATTTTGGACACATGGCCAAATATTGAAGAATGTCGGTCCCTCCTAGAGAACCACAACAAAACAACAACCGCCACAGACAAGAACCTCAGAAAAGGACATGGATAAGAAAACATAATGAGTATAGCAATGAAGAATGCACACTCTCTCTACAAGCTAAGCAGAAGAAACATGGTTGGTATGTTGACAATGGATGTTCAAAACACATGACATGTGATAGAGACAGGTTTCTTACATTAAGAAAGTAAAGAGATGGTCCAGTCTCATTCGAAAATGATGATTCAAATAAAATCATTGGAAAAGGCACAGTCATAATTGGGAACAAGAATACCAAGGAAAAAAATGTTCTACTAGTAGAAGATATGGAACATAATCTTCTAAGTGTGAGTCAAATGTGTGACCAAAGGTCATAAAGTTACTTTCGATTCACAAAAGTGCGAGATAAGAAAACAAGGTTTAGGAAAATTGATTGCAACAACTACGAGAACTTCAAGCAACATATATATATTAAGTGAAATTGGAAATAAAAAGTGTTGCCAAGGAAAGGAAGATGAAAGTTGGCTATGGCACAAAAGAATGGGTCACATACATTTTGATAACCTTGTCAAAGTCAGCAAAAGGGAAGCAGTTAGAGAAATTCCCCAGATCACGAAACCAACCAACGCTTTATGCAAACATTGTCAACAAGAAAAGCAAACAAAGACCAGGTTTAAATCAAAAGAATATTCAATGACAAGACCACTAGAAATTGTGCATACTAAATTGTTGGACCAACTACAACAAAGGGTTTAAAAGGTGAGAAATACTTTATGTTATTAGTTGATGATTATACAAGAATGAATGCAGTTTTCTTTCTCAAGAATAAGTCATAAGATTTTGAAAACTTCAAGGTCTACAAAGAAATAGTTGAAATTTAAATGGTTGAAAGCATCAACCTAACAATTGATGAAATAGGTAACAATAACCTCTTATGCTATAATTAAAATTTTGTGGGTATAATAACAATGATATCCCTCCTATATATCAACCACCACGGGAATATTCAGGCAAGTGCAAAATCGCGCGACCTGGTGCGTTAGGGTTTGAGAGCTGCCATGGCAGGTCAGGGAGGGGAGCCCCCGCCCCCTCCATCCCCAGCATCCTCCTTCAGACGTCTGGTAGAGGCGTGCAACAAACGGTCGACCACCTTAGAAGCTCCTAGCTTCGTCAAGAAACTGAAGGAAATCCCAGAAATCGATCTCCCTCCTGATCAACCAATGAAAGTCGCCCTATCTCTCTCTGAACGTGGGCTCATTGGCTAGTTCATGGGTCTCTGGCCCTCTTCCAGATCCACAGACAACTGGGTTCAATGAAATTGGAGACCACTGATAACAAATAGTGTGACCTGCTACACAGTCGGATGAGGTTATTTCATTTTCAAATTTATTTCCCAGGAAGACAGAGACCTGATCTTCAGGAACGACCCTTACTTCATGGGTACACAAGGGCTATATCTAAATAGATGGACCCCGAATTTTGACCCTGCCTCAAAAATCCCCAAAGACATTTCGGTCTGGGTAAGACTTCCTAATCTGCCGATCCACTGCTGGAACCCCTCTTCCCTTCAGGCAATCGGCAATGGTCTTGGGCACTACATAGATCGGGCAGAACCAAAAGACCAGTATTCTTGCACGCGCATCTGTGTAGAGGTTGATTTGGAAGTTGGCCTACCAGAAGCAATCAAGCTGAAGGTCGGAACCTGGCAACACATTCAAAAGTTGGATTACGAACAACTTCCGTTTAAATGCAGAGGATGCCACGAATATGGTCACTTCCAAAGAAATTGTCCAAAAATCCCCACCACCACAGAAAAAGAGGGAGATGAAGGCTGGCAGCAAGCTCGGAAAGGGAGAGCAAGAGCAAGAGGCCAGAGACGAGAGTAGACAGAACCACAGAAATCCAAATCCACGGAAGCCCCAGGAAAGGAGAATAACTTTCGGATATTAGGCCAAAACTCGGAGGAAAGTGTTCAAGATCCAAATGAAGCAGCCCCTGAGGAAGGGAAGGAAGACCAGCACCTGAAAGACAAGGGAAATACGCCAATAGAAGAAGATGGGACACAAAGCAACCCCCCCCAGCAGCAGGACGACCATCAGAATGCAGAGGATGGGGAGATCCAGATAGGTAGTGAATCAGAGGAAGGAAATGAAATTTGGATCTACCCAAAGAAAAAAGGAAGAGGACGAAAATAAAAAACCGATGAAAGGAACCAAGAAGCCCACAACGCTGTACTAAATGGATCACAATCCACCATCAAATCGGCGTTTTCTGGCCATCAAACGCGGAAGCAAATCAAAGCCTCCCAAGGAGGCCACCC
>ML809243.1:265831-314586 GCA_009831015.1 Picea engelmannii
AGGCTGGGGCAGCAAAGCTCAGGCTTATACCACAGCTGAAGGATACCAACTCCTCAATTCAGTCCCCACTGCTTTGTCGAATCCAGCCCTGTGGAAGGCAGTTTGGAATTACCGCTCCCTTCCAAAAGTTGACCTCTTCATCTAGACCTTGGCACATAAGAGCATCCCAATGGGGGATAATCTCAAAAGAAGGGGCTGGGAAGGGCCCTTTAGATGCCCACTTTGCCGTCAAGAGGAAGAAACAACCGACCACCTCCTTCTTAACTGCAATTACTCCAAAGAAGTCTGGAAGCAAATGATAGGACCCCAGCTAATCACCAGATTCCCCACTGATGTAACAAGCCTTATCCTCCAATGGGACTCCATGGGTCCCTTTGCCGACAAAAAAAAGAACCAAACTCACTGGATTTGGGGATTGTTACCAAAGCTCGCCCTCTGGAGTCTCTGGCTAGAGCGAAACCAAAGAATTTTTAGGGACAGCCTCTTAAGGGAAGACAGATTGGTCACCAAAATCCAAGCAACTATGGGGGAGATGGCTACTCATCTCAGTCCCACAGTCAAGCTTCACAATCTGGATGAAGATCAGAGGAACTGGATAGCTCAATTCAATGTCCCAGATCTAGGACGCCCACATCAAACTCATCCCAACAAAGAACCCTGGGAGGTTAGGGAAAAGGGAAACGACTTTGTCAATTGGAAATGTAAAATCAAAACTCCTATTCTTCATTTCGATGGGGCCTCGAAAGGGAACCCAGGGCCCTCCGGAGGAGGAGGCACAATTGAAGAACCCAATCAAGACAAAACTACGCAGTATGTACTTGGGCTCGGAATAGATACTAACAACAGGGATGAGGCACTAGCTCTATGGCAAGGAATGCAATTGGCATTAAAACTCAAAATCCAGGACTTAACAGTGATAGGTGACTCAAGAATTATAATACAAGCCATGGTCAAGAGATCCAATTCTCATAGTGTAAAACTAAACAACTTCCTTGACAAAATCCGAATCTTATCAAGTAAATTGAACTCCTGTCATTTCTATCATGTGTTAAGGGACCAAAATGGCAGGGCTGACCAAGCAGCCAAGCAAGGCGTGCTAATGGAGGAAGGTACTCTGTCAGTGAATGGCACATTGGAACGAGTGGAAATCCCATGACCCCACGCAGACCCTACGCTCTCTCCCAAATGCTGAATCGAGCAGGTACAAAGGAGCTAAGAAAATCGGGCTTGAAGATAGGAATAATTGGGTTGATTGGCAAGCAAGCTCAGCCAAGTACCAAGAGCTGGAACAGAAGCTGAAACACAGTGCTGTAACAGAGCTGGAACACAGTGCTGAAATAGAGCTGAAACACAGATGGTGAAACACAGATGCTGGAACACAGATGCTGGAACACAAATGATGGAACACAGATGCTGGAACACAGATGCTGGAACACAGTGCTGAAACAGAGCCGGAACAGAAGCTGAAACACAGTGCTATAACAGAGCTGGAACACAGTGCTGAAACAGAGCTGAAACACAGATGCTGAAACACAACTGCTGAAACACAGATGCTGGAACACAAATTCTGAAACACAGTGCTGAAACAGAGCTGGAACTTATGCTGAAACACAGTGCTGTAACAGTGCTTTTACATATGCTGAAACACAGGGATGGAACAGTTGCTGAAACACAGTTGTTAAATATGCTGAAACACAACGCTGGAACAGATGCTGAAACACAGTGCTGGAAATTATGCTGAAACAGAGTTGGATCTTATGCTGAAACAATGTTGCATCATATTTTATATTTTGATCTGTAGGCCCGAAGAAACTCGAGGGCCCGAAGAAACTCGAGGCAATTTGTAATTGAATCTGTGGCTTTTCCACCCCTCTAATATGATCTATAACCGTTTTCGTAAAAAAAAAACAATTGATGAAATAGGTAGATAAGAATTAAAGGAAGAATAAAATAGGTAGACCAGTGGAGCAACATTCTACTTGGGTGAGTGTTTAGTATCATGGCTAAAAAAGAAACAATCATCAATATCTTTATCTACAATTGAGGCATAGTATATTGCAACATCAACATTTTGTACACAGGTTCTATGGATGAAAATAACTCCGACAGATATACAGGTTGAGTATGATGAGCCCATTCCAATCTATTGTGATAATACAAGCGCCATCAATATCTCAAAGAACCCGGTGATGCACTCCAAGATGAAGCACATTCCAATCAAGTATCACTTTCTACGGGAACAGGTTGCAGAAAAGAACATCAGAGTTGATTATGTGTGCAAAAAAGAACAAGTGGTAGACATCTTTACAAAACTGCTTCCACGGGAAGCCTTTGAGTATCTTTGCTAGACTCAGAGTTATTTCTACTCCAAAATGAATGATTTTGAGTGCTTATCTTATATGTCTTAGATGTACATGAGGAGGCACCATAAAGAGGACAATTCAGGTTGGGAGATCAGACGAGTAAGATAGGGGGAGAATCGTTGAATGGAAAGATACCTTTGCCATTGATGACAAAGGGGGAGAGATTTATCAGATGCAGAGGACAGAGGCATGGTTCAAGGGGGAACGCTGGTCACATAGATACATGCATGGTTCTAGGGGGAGCATGAGTGATATGATTTCAGTATTGCATTAGAGTGTTGCCATCAATGCCAAATGGGGAGATTGTTGATTAATTGGGTTGGTTGTCATTGATGTCAACCCTTGAAGAAAGTCTGGTAGCGAATTTCGATAGCACAAAACTTTGGGTAATGGACCCAAGTTTGTTTGATGTATAATTGTATGAGTTTTGATATGTTTGTAGGTAAGACTATTCTAGATGGATAATACATATCATGCCATTTCCGGGGGTATGTGGAATGTCACATAACTCCTTACGGTTTGAGAGTTATGGCCTTACGAAGTTGAAGGACCCTCATATGATTGCCTTGAAACCCCAAAAGGTCGAAGAAGTCAAAGTTCTTGCAAAGAAGAAATTATTTAAATAATAAAGTGAAGTGACAAAGTCAAAGAGGATTATTTAAATAATAATGTGAAGTGACAAAGTCAAAGGGGATTATTTAAATAATAAAGTGACGTGACAAAATCAAAGAGGATTATTTAAATAATAAAGTGAAGTGACAAAGTCAAGGAGGATGATTTAAATAATAAAGTAAATAGAGAACTTTCTAATTATGGAAAGTGGTTATAAGAAGGCTAACCATAAAATGAGGAAAATGGGTTAAGTGGTCAAGTGACTATTGGATACATGGACAAGTGCAAATTGGGAAAAGTTGGACAGAGGTGACTATGTGGACAAAGTGGCCTAGAAGATGCTTCTAAGGAAGCTACTTGGAGAGTATAAATAAGAGGCAAGGCTCTCTCATTTTAATCACACTTGAGCATATTGAATATCTACAGGTGACTAAAGTAACCAAAGGATATCTAAGCCAAATTTTAGAGGGAAGGTGAAGCAAAGAAGGCCAAAATTCAAGGGAGGATAAATTCTTTTGATGAAGCTTTCTAAGGTATGTTATTTACAGATCATCTCACCATTTTCACAGTAGTTTTTTTTCTAGAATGATTCAGATCGTGCAGTTGGGAGGCCATGGAGGAAACCAAGTAGTTGTGTTACAAATTTCAGCTTGTGGGTTGTTGTATTTTTGCAGTTACACTCCATGGAAAATAGGGTTTGTGGCTAGTCCTGAAACTAGTCTAAAACAAGTGTTTCGAGTAAAAACGTCATAACTTCTTCATAACAGATCCAAATTCAGTAAGAAGAAATGTGTTGGTTAGATTATAGTCGTTAGTATTATGTGTAAAATTTTCAGATCCATACACAAATATTCCGTGCGGGGCATGCTCTACAAGTTCGCTCTCTAGAATAAGCCAAAATTCAACAAGGTATGCCATTTTTGCTATAACTTGTTTTCTGAGAGGTTCCAAGGAGTGACACCTAGAGGAATTTCGTAAAACACACTGAAGAAAATTGTGTACTATTTTCAGATCTCAATTCATTACAGGTATATAGTTATGATTATGTCATGTTAGGGTTGTTGACTAATCCAAAACTAGTCATGTGAGACTAAAGTAAAATTTGATGAAAATGCTAGTCTCTTGTTGTTAAAGTTAAGGAAGGTTTGCAGGTATGTGATCATATACACTAGGTCTATTACAGAGTTACAAATCATATTTGGATGATGAAATTGATGAGGGCTTTTGGTTGAGGTACATGTTGGGTACATGGTTGAGACAAGTAGTTGATGAGTTGGCACATAAATGAGGTGTATAGTTGATGATGTTGGTACATCTTTATGAGTCATAGTTGATGAATATATGGTACATGATTGGTACATATTTGGTACATGGTTGGAGACACTTGTTAGTAGTATTGTTGACACATGGTTTATGGATGATATAGCATACTTGTATTGGTATATTATTAGAAGCACATATTGATCTTGGTGATGATTATGAGTTGTTGTGTTATTCTTGGTTGATGCACATATTTGAGAGTTGTCTTGGTGATTGAGCTTGGTGAGTAGATCTGATTTGGTTGATAATATTGATGAGATAGGTTGTTGTGATAGGTTGTTTAGACATGTTGTTTGGATAGGTTGTTGTGACATGTTATTTGTACAGGTTTGGTGCATGGTTGATGCACTTATTCATGGTACAGGTTGGTGCATGATTGATGGAATTGTTTATGGTACAGGTTGATTACAGGTTGTTTGGTACAGGTTGGTGCATGGTTGATGCACTTGTTTATGGTATAGGTTGATTACAGGTTGAGGTACAAGTTGATGCATGGTTGATACATGGTTCAGGTTATTGGTACAGGTTGTTTGGTGCAGGTTTATTGATACATGTTTACAGCAGTATATCTCACAGTGATAGTGTGATAGTGGTTCCATCATTCTACTTATACGTCAGGGAAGTTGGATGGGGTAAGAACATGTGGTTGTAGCCACCTTCCGATTGTACCCGGAGAACATAGGGGGTTGTAGCCTCCTTCTGGTTGTAGCCAAAGAATTGGGGAGTTGGAGCTTCCCTCCGGTTGTAGCATCCTTCCAGTTGCAACTGGAAAACTAAGGAAGTTGGTGCTTCCATTGAATGCAATTCTTTAAGACATATAAGAAAAAACATTCCGTGGTTTTCTCTCGCTTTGGGTTTCCATGTAAAAACACTGGTGTACTATGTATGTGTATGATTGTTCATTTTTTCATTGTTTATTTACTTTGCAAATATTGGATGATAATGATACATTGATATAACACTTGCATTATATGGTTAAAGAGGATTAGATTGCTCTATTACTGATTCAACCCCCCTCTCAGTAATCCAACAGTTATCACACAAATTGTCGCTTGGGAAAATCCAACCACAAGCATCACTAGTGAGACATAACTGGGAGTAAGAACCATTGTCACCTTAGCAATTACTACCCTCATTTTAATGATGTATGATTCCACCACAAGGGAGACTTCCTAGGTGAGCTCAAGGGAATAGAGGATGAAGATCAAGGGGTTTACGCAGATCCCTATTTTGGTCACTAGATGAAGATATCTAGGGATTCAAAAAGAGTGCGTTGGGAGAAGATACAAGATAAGTTTGAAGAACCCCTGCAAAACCAATGTTGGAACAATTATCCCAAGATTAAATATCAATTAAAGTAGCCTCAAAACACTAGGGAAAATGACAAGAAGGCTTGAGAAAGTAATAACAACTATAAGAAATTACCGTCAAAATCATGAGCGAATGATAGTAAATGAAAGCTTATGAATAGTAGACAATATTCCAATGTTTAAACCACAACTTTTATGGTTGAAATGGGTTGTAAGTAAACATTATCAATAAAATATAATCATCCCTAGATGGTTGTATGAAACATTTGCTACAATGGCAATAATTCACCACAGAAATCAGAAAATAAGAATGTCAATTTGTAGTCCTTGATTAGTAGATCACTTTGCAATATTCAAGTACAAAATTTTGTAGTAAATTAGTTTGTAAACAAGGGTAAGAGAGATGGTTTGTTACAACCCTAGTGGCTGTAACTTGAAATTTATTACAACAACAAGAAAACTTGTAAGAAATAAAAATGTTTCAGCATGAAAAGAGAGTTTGAGTGAGAGTAATTCATCCATAAAGAAAATGACTTCGAAAGAGGAAATATCACATTTTTTAATGGAACTAGTTCCTCGAGCCTTGAGTAACAGAGTTACAACATTAAAAAATAAGTTAGGATGGCGAAGGAAAAGGAAATTGAACCTTGAACCCAAACCTTTATGACCCCAAGCCATCACCTTTTCTAAGTCACCTTGCTCAACAAATTAATGGGAAACTAGTTTTGAAACCCTAGGGGGATAGACCATCCTAAACCCTAGTTTTAAAACCCTAGCCAAAGAATGTTTTCAAGGGGATATACACTCCTAACCCTTGAATCCACCCTTTAATTATCTCCCTTCACCAATAAAAATAGCTTGAAGGAGGGGATCGACAATCCTAACCCTCATAGGGTTCTACAAGCAATGGAATATCAAGAAAACCTACAAATTAACCGTTAAATAAGACAAATAAGCAAGATAATCCACCAAGAAGAAGCCTGAATCACAAACCATTCATCCACAAGTGAAGCAATTTCATCTCCAAGATAAAGAGCACATAAATATTCCCCAATGATCCAAAAAGGATCCAAAGAAGGCAAAGAACAACTCAGAACTCACAGAGGCAACTCAGAATGCTAAGAATGGCTTCAACAGACAAAGAAAGGGTAAAAATTCAAAGTTCCCAAAACTTAGTGAAAATGACATGATCGTGAAGAGCGTGTCGCAATATTTCTAACGACGCAAACGAAGTTACGGTTTGGAAGATATTTGCGGTCAAAGTTGTGGTCAAACAGATCAAGTCAATAGGGGCCATATCATCATCCCTACTGCTGGTGTCAACAACTGACATGGCATGGTGATGTCAGCATGATGACTTCTGACATTTGAATGCCACATGGAAGCACCAGAGGCTTCCATGTGTCACCTACCAATGGTTTTTTCAGAGGTCCATGTGGACCAGTAGAAAAGTGCCATGTGGCACCCCATGCAACGCCATGTAGCAACATCCAGGAAGCTCCACATGTCATGTACAGATTGATAGGGTAGTGACATCAACAAACATGTGGACCAATCAGTGGGTGCCACATGGCCCAATTAGCGGGCGACACGTGGCACCCCTGAAACGCCCAAGGAGGGCACGTAACTGAAAAGTAAAAAATATATATGGGTAGGACCCCGCCAAATCTGGTAGAAGTCCCACCATATCTGGCGACAACCACCACATCTAGAAGACACCAACTAAATCTAGCAAAGGTTATAAATATAGCCCTAAAAAGGGAGCCCGTGTGGTTTTTCCCCGGGACCTCCCCACATCCAACGCTCTAACTTTAGCACCATAACCAATCCGCCTAACTATTTCATTGGAACATCTGTCTGCTCAATTTTCTTTTAAATCCAAGTTTTTGCTAGCTACCAAGAGGGCACAAAATGTACGACTACGAGCATAGATTACAAGGCAAAGGACTGTCATGATTGTAGGTTGCAGAGGGTACAAAAATCGAGATGAAATTTTGCTTGGGCCTGGGAGTGCCAGAGTCGGATTGAGGCGTGGAGACAATAATTTTTGGGTAATTCGATGCCATGAATTTAGTGGTGATGTTTGTTTTCTGATCTGAGCATTATTTCTGCAACTTGATTTCAGAATGTGGTATTTTTATGTATTTGCCAAATTCTTTTGCTGAGTTAATGAAAGAGCCTACCCATTTGAGAGCAGGACCCGGAGACATAGTACACTAGGGACAAACTCTGTTATCAATTTTTGTGTTCATATCTGATGCTTATGTCTCTTCTTTTTTGAGTTTTCCTTTCTTTAATGGTGCACTTTAATTTATGCTCATTTAATACAATTCTTTATAATTCACGATGAAAATATCCCAGATAATGTTGGTATCAGAGCAGTCATCTTTGACTTGAATTGTTGAGTGTGAATACTTACTAGGGCCAAGCATAAACATGGTGAAGGAACTCTAAAGACACTCAATCCCAAAGTTGGTAGTGTATCCATAAGGAATAAAATGGTAGAAGAGGAAAAGCATGATGAACAGGAGAAAAACTTTCACATGGTCTTTTATTGCATGTCAGAAATAGTCGAATGAATGTATGGGGATTACGAGAAGAGGATGAAGAAGAAAGGGAAGAAAAATGAAGCACATGCAAATGATGATGCTTCAGTAAACCAAGGGGCTAGGGTATATCCTCACGAGCCTCCGTCTTCACCTTCGAGTTCTAGTTCTTCTTCCTCTGAGCATTCTCATCATTCTCATCATTCGATCCATAAAGCCTCTTTTAAGAAATCATTATTAAATCTTGATGTAAAATTTGATTTACCTATGTTTAATGGAGATGCTAATCCTAAAATCTAGATAATTGGATCCGATAGGTCGAAGTGTATTGCCACATCCAACATATTGATGAAGAGGAAGTTAAAGTGCAACTGGCTTCTCTTAGGTTGGAAGGCACCGCTCTTGTATGGTGGGAGATCAAGCTTCAAGACATAAGTGTGGTAAGCTTCTTTCCTCATTGTCAAAATTTAAATCAATGATAAGGACACAATATTTTCCATTAGGCTATTTACATAAAGCAATGATCGAATGGAAAACTTTAAGGCAAAGTAAAGGACAAACTGTACAAAGTTTCACAGAAGAATTTAGGAAGAAATCTCTTGCATTGAACATTCCTTTGGATTCTTATGAAACTTTAATGAAGTATATTGGCACACTTCACAGTTATATTCGACATACTTTTCTCTTGTTTAACTCCACTAGTCTTGACGAAGTTTGTGTGCAAGCCACTCACCTTGAGAACCAGGGGAAACATGTTCAAGAAGATCCCACAAAGAAACCTTCCAATTTCCCACAAAAGACTTTTAAGAAGTTTAAAATGAAGGAAAAGAAGACTGCTACAGTGATGAGAGGAGGAAAACCATCTTGCACTCATTGTAAGAAGAGCGGTCCCGATGAAGAAAACTGTTGGAAACTGCATCCAGAAAAGAAATTGAAACAATTCGGTGGAAAGGGGAAGACAAAGACCATTGCTATAGTGCAACGAGATCTTGGTTATGATTTAAGAGATGAAGGAAATATCACAACGGTTGGAGTACAAGGTAAATATTATCTTCATGATATTTGTAGTTCCAATGATGAATCTCATGTTGATGAACGGAAGAGGAATGAGTTATTTCATATAAGAGTTGCATCTAAACATACTAAGATAGATACATTATTTGATACGGGTTCCCAAGTAAACTTAATATCTGAAGCACTTGTCAAGAAAATGGGTCTTGAAATGAAACCACATCAGAAGCCTTATCCTCTTGGTTAGGTATGTGATAAGGCAAAACTTAATGTCACCAAACAATGTAGGATCAGATTTGCTATTGATTTAAAATTGATTGATGAAGTGGATTTGGATGTTGTACCACTTGATATATGTGGCAAAGTGTTGGGAAGTCGTTATCTTTATGATAGAAAAGTAGTCTTATTTCATCATGAGAACAAATAACACCTTACTAAAGGGGGAGTGGAATATATTGTTAGGTCCCACATCATGAGGGTAAACACAACACTTGTTAGTGTAGGTCAAATGAAAAGGCTCATAAACACTAATAAGAGATATGTGCTCATGGTCATCAGAGAGAAAGATGTCGGGACATTCGACGCTTTCCAAGGGTGTGATCCATCTCATAAAAATGAATTAATTGATATTGTTTCTAAGTATGATGACATTTTTAAGGAACCCAATGGATTACCTCCTAAGAGGGAAATCCAACATGAGATACATCTTCAACATGATTCTCCTCTTCCTAATGTGGGCATGTATAAGATGTCAGTTGTGGAGATGACAGAGATCAAGAAGTAGGTACATGGCTTATTAGATCAAGGGGTCATCAGACTCAGTTCATCTCCTTATGGTTCTCCGATCACAATGGTGCCAAAGAAGGATGGCACATGGCGAATGTGTTTCAATTACTGGGATTTAAATAAAATCACGGTGAAAAATCGATACCCTCTTACTTGCATAGATGATTTAATTGATCAATTGAAGAATGCTATCTATTTCACTAAGTTGGATTTGTGCAGTGGATATCATCAAATCATAGTCGCAGAACAAGATGCATGGAAAACTGCCTTTAAAACCAAACATGGATTGTTTGAGTGGTTGGTTATTCCATTTGGGCTTTGTAATGCTCCGACAAGTTTCATGCGTGTCATGAATGATGCATTCAGTCCTTTCCTAGATGACTTTGTGATTCTATATTTAGATGACATACTTGTTTTTACTGGGACTTGGGGTGATCATGTGAGGCATGTAAAGAAAGTATTGGATACTTTGCAAAGGGAAAATCTGTATGTAAAATTGTCTAAATGTGAATTTGGTAAGACATCCCTTGTGTACTTAGGTCATATTGTAGGGGGAGGACAATTGAAAATTGACCCTTCCAAAATTGATGTAATTGTAAATTGGCCTCAGCCAAAAAGTGTAACCGAAGTTCGAAGCTTCTTAGCTACAGTCTAGTATTGGAGGAGATTCATTCCCAACTTCTCCTTTATAGAAACTCCTTTGCATGCCTTAACCAATGTGAAGAACACTTTTCAGTAAGAAGGAAAGAAACAAAAAGCTTTCAACACTTTGAAGGGGAATATCAGTACTGCACCAGTATTAGCACTGTCGAATCTTCAACAACCTTTTGAGATCGCGACAGATTCCAACGGATAAGCCATGGGTGCAGTATTGATGCAATATCGTAAGCCTATTTGTTACTACTTTGAAACTTTTAACCAATTTGTTGTTAACTATCCTACATATGATAAAGAGTTGTATGCATTAATCCAGAGCGTAAAGAAATGGAAGAACTACTTGTTAGGGAAGGAAAAAATCATACATGCAGATCACCAACCCTTACAGTATCTTCAATCACAGACCAAATTGCAACAATCTCGAAACTACAGGTGGATGGGTTTTCTACAACAATTTCACTTGGTAATCAAGTACAAAAAAGGGTACAAGTAACAAGGTGCTGATATGATTTCTAGACCTCCTATTGCTACTTCTGTTATTTTGAAGAATACTTATTTATCTCATGATAACTATCTAGAACGATATGCCATCGATGAAGATTTTAAAGAAGTATATGCAAATCTAAGCCTTGGTGCACAAGTAGAGAACTATTGTCTACAGGTAAAACTACTCTACCATCTTGGAAATCTATGTATTCCTACAAGTGAACAAGTCCATGTAATACAAGAAGCTCATACTTCTCTTGTGTCTGGGCATTTTGGGGTAGGAAAAACTATGGCTCATTTGCAGAGGTTTTGTTACTTGCCTCAAATGAAAGCAATTGTAACTAAATATGTAAAGGGGTGTGTGATGTGTTCTACTTGTAATCCCACTAATAGAAAATTGGGGCTATACTCACCACTTCCTGTTCCATCCCATCCGTGGGAAAGTGTCTCCATGGATTTTGTAGGGGGTTTACCAATGACCAAAGGGGGACATGATTATTTGTATGTTGTAGTGGATAGGTTCAAAAATATGTGTATATTGATGCCATGTAAAAATCATATTACTGTTGAGCAGACTGCTAATCTCTTCTTTCAACATGTTTGGGTTCACTTTGGATTACCCACATCCATCGTCTCGGATTGAGATACTCGATTCCTTGGGAAATTTTGGACTAGCTTGTGGAAAATGATGGACACCAAATTGAAGAGGAGCACTGCTTTCCATCCACAAACCGATGACCAGATAGAAGTGGTAAATTGAACAATGGTACTTTTTCTTCGAGGCTACTGCAACAAGCGTCCCAATTTATGGGATGAACATATACCCTATGTACAACATGCGTACAACCGAGATTTACATTCATCCACTCAAAGTTCACCTTTTGAGACATGTTTTGGGTACCTACCAAAGGTTCCTTTGGACTTGATGTACGAGAGATATGCTGATGTAAATGAAGAATGATCAGAGGATAGAGCCCACAAGTTCATCCAGAGGATTCATTAGATACACCAGGTAGTCTTGGAACAGTTGGAGAAAAGTCAAGCACAATATAAAGCTCGATATGACAAGCACAAAGTTTATCATCAGCTCCAAGTTGGAGACTAGATATGGCTTCACATCAACAAGGAGAGATTGAAGGGTGAAGGCAAGAAACTTAAGCCCATTCATTATGGACCCTTCACTATCTTAGAGAAAAGTGGTACAAATGCTTTTCGTCTGGATCTTCCACCTTATATGCAGATTTACTCAGTTGTGAACGTTGAGAACTTGAAACGTTTTGAGCCTCCCATGATCATGGATCAAGATGAGGAAGTTTCAACACCATCATTTGATGAGTTTGCACCTGAGTACTTGGATGAGATATAGGAAGATATTATCCTAGATAGGAGGACGAGGACTTCATGTAGAGGTGATGTTGATTATCTTTGAGTAGGCTTAAAAGGCACACATCCAAGTAAGGCAAAGTGGATCGAGAAGGACAAAGTGAGGGGACTCTTCCCTCACTTACTTGTTGATTGATTAAAGCTTTTGGTGGTCCAAAAATATCTCAGTGGGAAGGTGTGATCCAAAAATGATCTAGAGAAGGCAAAGAACAACTCATAACTCACAGAGGCAACTCAGAATGCTTAGAATGGCTTCAACAAAAAGAGAAAGGGAAAAAATTCAAAGTTCCCAAAACTCAGTGAAAATGTCATGATCATGAAAATTGTGTCGTAGGATTTCTAACGATGCAAACGACTCGTAAAATAGAGTTATGGTTTGGAAGATATTCATGGTCAAAGTTGTGGTCAAACAAGTCAAGTCAACATGGGCCATATCATCGTCTGTACTGCTGACGTCAGCATGATGTCGGAAGTTGACACGGCAGGGTGATGTCAACATGAAGGCTACTAATTCTAGGATGCCACATGGAAACACCACAAGCTTCCATGTGTCACCCTCCAATGGGCTTTTCAGGGGTCCATGTGGACCAGTAGAAAAGTGCCACATGTCACCCCCAGGCGACGCCACATGGAACCATCCAGGAAGTACCACATGTCATGTATGGATTGACAGGTCAGTGATGTCAACAAATAGGTGGACCAATCAGTGGGCACCACATGGTGCAATCAATAGGCGACACATGGCACCCACGAAATTCCCAAGGAGGGCCCGTAACCGAAAAATAAAAAAAAATATATGGGCAGGACCCCACCAAATCTGGTGGAGGTCCTGCCATATCTGGCAACAAACGCCACATCTATAAGACACCAACTAAATATAGTAGAGGTTATAACTATAACACTAAAATGGGATCCCGCAGGGTTTGACCCTGGCACCTCCCCACATCCAACGCTCTAACTTTAGCGCCATAACCAATCCGCCTAATGGTTCTGTTGAAACATCTGTCTGCCCAGTTTTCTTTTAAAGCCAAGTTTCCGCCAGCCACCAAGGGGGCATAGAATGTATGACTATGGGAATGGATTACGAGGCAAAGGACTATCATGATTGTAGGTTGCAGAGGGCACACAAATCGAGATGAAATTCTGCTTGGGCCCGGGAGTGCCAGAGCCGAATCGAGGCATGGAGACAATCATTTTTGGGTAATTCGACGCCACGAATTCAATGGTGATGTCTTTTTTCTGATCTGAGCATTATTTATGCAGATTGATTTCAGAATGTGGTATTTTTATGTATTTTCCAAATTCTTTTTCCGAGTTAATAAAAGAGCCTATCCATTTGAGAGCAGGACCTGGAGACGTAGTCCACCAGGGACGAACTCCGTTATCAAGTTTTGTGTTCAGATCTGATGCTTATGTCTCTTCATTTTTTAGTTTTCCCTTCTTTAATGGTGCACTTTAATTTATGCTCATTTAATACAATTCTTTATAAGTCACGATGAAAAGATCTCGAATCACCCAAGAAAGCAAGTCACATGGCTTGAATTTCCACAAGAGAAGAGGGTCAATTTTTTTCAAGAGAGAGATAAATCTCCCATGATAAATTATGAAAAATGAAAGAAGACTTGCCTCTTATTTATAGAGGAAACTGAAGTCTTAGTTTGGTCCAATTTACAACCAAATCCTTAATTTTAGGTGAAACATTATGTTTTTCATTGACTTTAACCAAATCGATTTGATTTTTGTCCACATGTGCTAAATAATGACCAAAAATAACAAAAGAAAGTGAATTAAGTCCCCAACATCTTCTTCAAGGGTGTTCTTTGGGTGAGATAGCATACAAAGGCTAGGGAATCATCTCCCCATGGTTCCACACCATCCCACCAGTCTAAAACATGTGGGGAAAACATCCCACAACTCCACCATGTGAAAAACCCATGTCAAATCAAGCTCTTAAAACTTGATGTCATGCTCCAAAAGTGCAATGCTCTAGCATAAAAGGGTGATGTCATGCAAATCTCATCATCATAGGCCTCTTTTATGGGCCAATGACATCACCAAGTGTGCAATGATCATAATTTTTACCTCCCTTTTGTGGGGCTCTACGTCCAACTTGTGGGATTTTACACCAATACGAAGGTCCAAGTGACATATTTTCTCCATGAAAAATGTCACCAAGCAAGATCATGCAAATACAAACAAGGTATTCTCTCCAAGGGTCCAAAATTCATATGAATCATGCCAAGTAAATCGATCTTAATACAAGAGCCACCCAAACAAGCACATAGGATCCTCATTTCAAATTAAACACATGCTCAAAGACTTTATGCAAATTACCAAATTTAGATATGGGAGGGTTATCGAAAGGTCCTATTGGGTAAGCCAATTTCCCAAGTAGAGGAGTGTTTCCTAGGTGAGACCTATCTAGGCCATGTAATGAATGTGAGGTAGATGGGGGAGAAACTTCTGGGCATGGGTTCATTAACATGCAAGGGTCTCATATGGTCTCATTTCCATGGGCACATTTGTGGAGGGTGCACTACATCCTCGAGTTACCTTTCGTTTGGGGTGCAACCTTTTACAAGCCCTATACTTTCCATTTTCTTTATTTTCTTTAGATAATCTGCAAGTCCCTTTCACAAGGTTTCTTGATTTATGCATTAAATGCATCTCCTTTCAAGTGAGATATTTATAAGTCCTTTTCAAATAGGTGAGATGTTCATTTGCACTCAGGACTTAGGGCAGACACCTAGAAAGGTAGAGATCAAGTTTAGTAGTATGGATTTTGTGTCGCTTTGTATCCCTTCCACTGCATTTTGATCATGGTTGCTCTTCTTTTATTTATTTTTATCGATGCCAACTGCAATAACCTCTGGGCCTTTAGCCCCTATTCCCATAAGATAATGAAGTACAAGCCCCCTTTTGGGGTACATGTAACCCGAAAACCCAAAATATGAGGATGCAGAGGGGAATGAAGATGGAAAGTGATAAAAGATTATTGAGAATGGCATGATGACCCATCAAGAAGAACCCTGAGTAGCACCCCTTTCCTCGGGGATGGCCAACTTACTAGAAACCTCAAGATAACCACCAAGGTGAAAAATGGTAAAAAACATAACTTCTGAGCAAATGTTTCATAATCAGAAACAACCTTTTGAAACTTATCTAAATGCCCCAAATACTAAAACGATACTCACCATGAGACTTGACTAGTTACCTCATGAAGCAAGACCTGTCGCCCTCTGTGGACCAGGATAGTGTGGTGGATGTTGCTTTACTGCTAATGATGATGGTGAATCATAGTGAAGAAGAGGGGCTCTGTGGGTTGTGTTGTCCATCCAACTCTCAACACTCCATGTCTGCTACTTGCGGGCCTCAAGACATCATCTCCTTATTTACCCCTAGGCTAGGGGGGATAATAATAATAATAACAACTGGACTTTTCTATGGAGTGAATCCAAAATGAGGAACCCTAAAGACTTTCTACTTTTGGATTTTAGGAAAAAACATTGAAAAGTTTAACTTAACATTCAAAAAAGGAAAACCCAAAACGGTGGGCTCGATAGGCTTGCGCCCATCAGGTTTTGGAAAAATATTAAGGCAAGAAAAATTCACTCTTCTATAGGGAGAACCCAATGGAAAATATTCGATAAGCCTGCAGCTTTGGGATTGCGAAAAAATAAATGTTTGAACATGATGCAATATTGTTGGATTACTGAGAGGTGGGGGGGGTGAATTAGTAATGAGAAATTATACCAATTATTAATCCTTTAAACCACATTGTATATTATTTTACTTATTAAACCATGTTCATATGTTGATCATTAATATCTTACTGTATCATAAAATTAACATTCATCAGTGCATAATAAACAATAAAAAACACATCCACACAATGCACAATACACCAATACTTACGTGGAAACCCAATGCGGGAGAAAACGACAAATTGATTTTCTTATATATAAAGAATTACATTCAAGGAAGCACCAAATTCCAATTCTCCAACTACAATTGGAAGGAGGCTCCAACCCCCTAGTTTCTCGGGCTACAATATGAGGGAAGCTCCAACTTTCCAATTATATGGATACAACCATAAGGAGGCTACAATCCCCTATGTTCTCTGGCTACAACCACCTATCTTTGCCCCATCCAACCACCCTGAATATAAGTAGAATGATGGAACCAATGTCACTGTGAGATATATTGCTGTAAACCTGTACCAATCTATGCCACTGACCTGTAATCAACTTGTGCCACTGTCTTGTAACCAACTTGTACCTGTGCCTTTCCTATACCAACAAAACTAAAGACACCAACAACATGTACCATTACTCTCCTCAATATATCAGATATGATAACATAGATCTCACACACAAAATCATAAGAATATCACTCAAACAATGTGCCAACAATGCACATCAATCATGTACATCAACCATGAACATCAACACTATATAAATATAACCAACAACATGTACCAATCATGTATCAACAACAAACCAAACTATGCCTCAACAAGATGTATCAAGATCACAATGTACTTCAAGTATGTATCTCACCCATGTACCCAATCATATACCTCTACCATATACCAATAACATACTCCAATCTAACTAACAAGATACCTCTAGCAATGCACCGCACTCTCCATAAATAAAATACCATAAATCCTCACATCAACTATGTGCCACAACCTCACTGTTATACAACCTCTAGTACCAATAAATTCAGCAACATACCTCAACCAAAAGCCCTTAAACATGAACCAATACTAAGCTTTAGTAGATCTGCCTCAGATCAACTCTACAATAAGCCTTAAACTTCCAAGAGGGAATCCAACAGATTTACAAGGAAAAACCTCAACCAAATTCATAGATTTAACACTACACATATGAAAACCATACCTTTTTCTTCTTGTAGCATTCTGCTGCAGTAGTTTTTTTGCCCTAAATCTGTTGCCGCGATTTTTCTACCGCACTTTTCTTGCCGCAATTTTTCTGTTGCACTTTTCCTGCAGTGATTTTTCTACCGCACTTTTCTTGCCACTATTTTTTTGCCGCACTTTTTATGCCGTAAGTTTTCTACCGTGATTTTTCTGGCGCACTTTTCCTGTCGCGATTTTTCTGCCACACTTTTCCTGCTGTGATTTTTCTACTGCACTTTTTTTGTATCAATAATATCTGCCCAAATAACCTTTCACAAAATAGATATTCAATGATATTCAATAGATGTTAATGGGAGAGCCTTTCTCTCTTATTTATACTTCCATGTAGCTTCCTCAAGGGGTTACCTTCTAACCAACTTAACCCACTTTCCTTCTTTTAGGGCTAACCCACTTCTAACCACTTTTCCGCTTCTAACTCACTTTGCTACAAATAGTAAAGTCTTCATTTCTAGTTGCAACTAACTTTATTATTTAATTAATTTCTTTGGCAACCACTTTGACTTATCCATAATTGGTAAACTCACCACTTCTTGTTGCAACCACTTTATTATTTAAATAATTTCTCTTTGCAACCACTTTGACTACTTTATTATTTAAAAAAATTCTCTTTGCAACCACTTTGACTATTTTATTATTTAAATAGTTTATCTTTACTCACAACTTCTTGTTGCAACTAACTTTTCTATAATTAGTCAATTCATAACTTATTTTCCCTTAACTAACTTCTTGTTTTTTTTTTGTAAATAAACTAGATGAGAATCCTTCTATTCAATCTAGGAAAAACTGCAAAGTGATGCATCGACTTGTCGATAGTAAAAGACCCCCCAGAAAGTGAACAAGGGAGCACTAGAGACTAGCCTATGCTAAAAGAGAGCCACAAGGAGTGCATGGGCATATCAAGATGAAAGATTACAATATAAGGAGAAAGGACCGAATCATTGTGTTGGGCGGAGAGGATCCTTTCTTCCTTTTTTCTTACGAATATCAATCCAACTAGAGGAACTGATAGGCTTAACAATCTTCGCCACCAAATCCAGATGGTCTGAGGAAATGCCAGAATCTCGAGTTGTTGAAGCTAAGGGTGCTTCTATGTCACTGTTTGAATTATTTGATTCATGAGGTCGTTTCTGAGTCCTTGAGAGTGGGTTTGTGGCCATGATTATGTCATTCGATTCATACTTTTCAAGGGGGGCTGCAAAGGCTGAACTGCGGGAATCAAAATCAAGATTTCTGAAGCTTCACGATTTTTTTCTTAAGTCGAAGGCTGGTGTTTTGGGTCTGTAGTTGGCTGTTGTGCATTTGTTGGAGACTATGGTGGTGTTGTAGAAGGTGGAGGAGTTGGGGCATCTTTGTGATGTTTCTTGTTGTTATATGAAGAGTTCAAGTGTCTTTTGAGATTTTCAGGGTCTTGCAAGCCATTATCTCTTTTCCGTGCTCCAGGGGATGAGGATGGGGTTGGGGATAAAGGACAAGTTGCCTAGAGGAGCCATGTTTTCTTACAGAAGTGACACATGAAGGCAGTGTTCTCATAATCGACCATCTGAATGTAAGGATCATCCTCAGTCCAATCTATAAGAATCCTATCCGGAAGCCCTTGGCTGAGGTCAATTTCAATGCATATGCAGGCGAAATTGATGAAGCCTTTCGTTATTCGGTATGTTGCAATCTTGATAAACCTACCCAACACATTGCCTAGGGTAGGTAAAAAAGCTGGAGTATAAAAATGTGGAGGTAAATTGGGGAGTCTTACCCAAACTGGTGTAGTCATGGTAGTCATAGTAAAGGAGTTGAAGTCAAGGACCATCTCTGCATGGAAAGACCAGATCTGCTCAAGAACCATGGACCTTGTTCTAACATGCATTGGCAGTCTGCTTTTGTGGAAAAGTTGACAATGAAGAATCCTTTGGAGAAAAAGAACAACTCATGACCTAACAACCAGGTCTTGTTTACCCATTCTCTTAGCGCAGTGGCCGAGGGCCATAGTCCGTTGAAGCGACAAATGAGGGATTTTTCCTGGTAGATAAAAGTAGAGCCATAAACATTGGGATATTCAACTTCTGATGTTGGAGGTTCTGTAGAATACTCCACAATGAAGGCAGAGCCAAAAAGATCCTTTGCTCCGGAAGTTTCAGCCTTGGACCATGAAGGAGAGGAAATCCCTGTTTTCACGGTGTTCTTGTAAGAGCTTGGATGAGTGGAGGATGGTGCTCCTCCACACATATGATAAGTGAGAGAAATTCTTGCGTTCTTTAGATTCCCATAAGCCCATAGCAGAGAGCCATCATAAGTTGTCGTCCCTCAAAGATTAGTCGTTGAAATAAAGGCAGAATACCTGTAGCCTAGTGGACTTGGGTTTTGAGCTCAAAAACAAAGTCCGAATCCTAAGCATGCATGTAGAGAGAAGATTCGATGATGGTATTTACAAAAAGAGGGAATCCTGCCATAGTTTCAGATCTTGCCTCAGCGTGATACTCAGAATGAAGCCTCGATCTTGCATCACTCTTAACTCAATTCCTGTAACAGAGTGAGGGTTGAAGATCCCCGAGGGATGAAGATCCCTGAGTTCTCTGATTACTTATTGGCACCCATAATTTAGATCCAAGTAGCGACGAAACCTAGGGTTCATCTCTTGCTGCACCCACGGTCTCTCCTTGGCTTTGATCCGACCTCGAATTACTGGTTCTCTCTTTCCAGATATCGTGTTGGAGCCTCCTTCCTCAGTTGCAACCATCTAGTGAGGTTCCTCTTCAGCCACTACTTCTCCTTCAGTCATGGAGGGTTCTAGGTTAACCATCACATTCTCAATCATCATATACGTTATGTTATAACATTAATTAAATTCTTGTTTGTTACATGTGCTAAATAAAAATTGGTTTTAACTAACTTCTTGTTGCAACCACTTTATTATTTGATTTATTTCTTGGTCAACCACTTTGACTATTCAATCTTCTAATCACAACTACTTTACCATAGTTACCAAACTCACAACTTCTTGTTGCAACTAATTTCTTTTTAATTATTTTCTTAATGCAACAACTATACCCATGATTAACTCCTAGTTACCATCAATTTGACTAGTACACTTCTTCTAGGAGATTTTAGAATAATTGACTTCTTTGACCTTCTAGGGGCTTCTAGATAACTCATGAGGGTTCTCCAACTTCATATGGCCATAAATCTCTAACCGTGAGGGGTTATGTGACGTTCCACATATCACCAGAAATGACATGACATATAATATCCATCTAGAATAGTCTTACCTATAAATTCACTGATCTTCATGCCTTGATACCTCAAACAGACTCGTGTCCCTTACCCATGCCTTTGTGCTACCAGACTTCTCCAAGGGTTGAAATCAATCTACAATATCACTCTCCAAGGGTTGACATCAATGAAAACCAACAGTCTAGACCAACTGTCCATCAACCTAAGCCAAGTGTTTGACAAATATTATTTCTGAATGAGAATTCCCAAATAGGCAAGTTTGGTAGGCTTGCAGATAGGGAGTTGATGCAAAATCAACAGGTGCATGAGCATGAACCTGATTTGGGGATAAGCCGAAAACAAATGAATTTGAAGTAAATATGGGATAAATATGGATCAAATGACATGACCATTCTTCAAATAATTCAACGTCATGAAATTGAGAAAATGAAATAGGAGATCACAAGTGAATAAGCGAAAAACACCATCTTCTATAAATAACCGAGTATTGCTCAACCTGAGGAAATACTCTTTTCTTGCATAGCTTATGTAGAAATTTTGTGGGGGGGCAGGAAATTTATTTCCCTAAAACAAGAAAATTTAATGGGATTTGTTGCAGGCACAACAAATGGAAACACAATGGGATGAATCGATTATCTACGTCCTTCAGAGAACTCATATATTACATTAGGATATTAAAGATAAAGTATTTAAGAAAATGTAGTTTCTACATGTACCATGGGTTCCGCATCACTAAGTGTTTCTTTTGAAAGATATAAACATTTAATAACAACTTCTAAGGACTCTTCTAAGCATTCTTTTCAAGCCAATATACGAGTTTAATTGATTTAAGATAATACCCACATATTCCTTCCTTGGGTATAACACCACAAAGGGACCTTTTGTAATTGACTATTTGTCAATGTTTGTTCATCATATCTCTTTTACAGGCTTGCCTCGCTACCAACGAGCGTCCATGGCCCCAAAAAATTTGCCTCGGTATCATACAAGAATTGCCCTATTGTCAGTGAGCGTCCATAGCCCCAACGTGTTTACTTGTACTTCCCACACAAATAATAGTGCTTTCAACTTCCTTATTATTTCATATTATGCTCACCCTTATATATTTGTATATAAGTATTGTGTATTCAAATAGGGTGTGAAGGAAGTGGGGTGATATGAGAGTTTCTTAGATATGCTAGCAATTCCAATACACATTGTCCTTATGGGTTTACCTCTTGAAGTCATAGCAGAATCAACAATTTAGTATGCATTGAATGGAGATTTCAGATAATACCCAAAAGATAAGTATATGCTAATATTTTTCTTGCATCTAATCCCTGAAGCTCATTGCGAGATTATCACCATGGGAAGGAAAAAAATACATTCACATCCAACTTTGCTTGTTTTTTTCTCCAATGTGTAACTTAATAGTTTATCAATATTTTAAAAGATGTGTTCATCTCCAAGTTTCCACTGTTTTATTCATGATCCCTTAATTCCATGTTCTATTGTAAAAAATATATTCCACGGTTTTGAGTACCTTTAATACAATTTAATAGAAGGAGTTTCCCTTTTATCTTTCTCATAGTGAATAATCTCCCTGTTCATTAGCATACAATCAAGACAGATGGGGGTTTGATCAACATTAAAAACCAAACAAACCAATTCAAAATTAATTCAAATGACACAAAAGGGAATGACAAGTAGAAACTATACAAATGCATTATAAAAGAAAAATAAAATTTCCAAAAGAAAACAACATGAGAGGAAATATATTATATACAAGTCTATGTCACCATAAGTGATCATGAAAAATACTTCTTCAGAATTTAACCATTTATAGGGAGTTCCTCAATCTCCCCTTCCAATGTATTGAACTTGAAAGTATCGGGTCCAATTCTCTCATGAATTTGATAAGGACCAAGCCATAGCTATTGAAACTTAGTATGTTTTCATTTAGTCTCATTGGATTTGTCCCACTTTAGAACTAGTTCCCCAACTTGAAAATATTTGTTGCCAATTGAAATTTTTTCAAACCAATGCTTTACTATCTCTTTATGTTGGTCTAGCTTTCTCTTTTCTTTTCCTCTTTCTTCCTCCAGTTCAAGAAGAGTGTCCAATCTTTGTTGCATAATTGGACAATTACTAGCTTGGGAAGATTGAGATAGTTGCAAGGAAGGAGAAAAGATATGGGTAGGTAAAATATGCTCCTTACCATATACTAGGAAGAAAGGAGAATTCGATAAGGATGATTTCCGTGTCACTCTATCATCCTAGAGGGCATTTGGCAAAGCTAGGTGCCAACTTATCTAATGATTGATTACAATGTTTTTGAGGATTTTGATCAAATTTTTATTTAGTGGACTCTACAAGACCATTTCCTTGGGGATAATATATGGATGCATATTTAATTTTATATTTTTTTCAAGATCAAACTTAGTCAATTTTAGTAATGAAAAATATTTTGCATTATCAAAAACTAGAGACCAAGGGACACAAACCTAGTAATGATGTGGGATTCAAGGAAATCAATCACCTAATTCTCATTTATTGTTTTTAGAGGCACAACTTCTGTCCACCTTGTGAAGTAATCGGTCGTTGTCAATATATATTTGTGGAGTTGGGATGAATTGGGATTGATTTCCCCAATGATGTCTAAACCCCATTTTTGAAATGGAATTTCAACTGAAACGAGTTGTAAAGGAATGTAGGATTTTTCTCCTTTCCAATTGACTTTTGACATACTTGAAGTTTTCTGGCTTATGTATGAGCATCTTTAAACATTGATGGCCAATAATATCCTACTCTGAGAACTTTGTGTGTAGTGGTATCCCCTCCAAAATGTTCTCCAGTAGAACCATCATGTAGTTCATGGAGAACTCATTTTTTATCTGATTTTTCAAGACATCTCAACAAAACATCATCATATTTTCTTTTGAAACGAATTCCATTGATAAGTCAATATTGTGCAGATTTTAGTATGAGAGCTCTCCTTTTTATAGGTTCTAAATATTGGGGGGAACTACCATGAGTTAGGGAATATTTCATCTCATAGTACCATGAATCAATAGGAGAAGGGATGTAATAAACTTCATTTTCTATTATATATCCTTCATTATATAATTCTTCTTCATCACTCAATGCTTCTTTTGAATCTGCTACAAGTTTACAAAGTCCTTTCTCTTTCACTATTTTGGCAGGACTAATTTCCAAGTCATATTTCTGCAAGGCAGTCATCTAATCAACTCATTTATCTCCCAAATAATTTTGTGCCAGTAGATTTATAATTGTAGAGTAGGACACCACATATTTGGTTTTGGATTTGAGAAGGTAAGGTATGAAGTGTTTCACTACTTTAAAGATAACATATGCATGTTTATCCACCTCAAGATAGTTCAACTCTTCCCTTTGTAGTCCTGAAATCACGAATGCAATTGGAAATTCATTTCCTTCATTATTTTTCTAGGTAAGAACCGTTGCAAATGAAATGTCAAAAGAAAATTTATATAAGATGAAATCTTTATTAAAATCATGGCTAATTAAAGTTGGCGCTTTTGCTAATTCCCTAATTCCAATGAAGGATTCTTTTTCTTTAGGGCCCCACTTGAATTCGACACTCTTCTTTATCATGTCCTGCAAAGGCTTTGTAGTTTCAGAGAAACTTGGAACAAACCTGTGTATAAAATTGATTTTTCCAAGTAAAGATTGCATTAATTACTTATTATGTGGAAAGGAAATATTTGAAATGGCTTCTGTCCTTTCTGTCTCAATCATTATCCTTGATTTAGATACCACAAATCTTAGAATTGTTCCTTCATGTATTATAAAAATGGACTTCCTAGGGTTAAGAGAAATGCCATACCTTCTACATCTGTCAAAAATTTGCTTGAGGTAGCCGACATGATCTACTATATTTTTATAGAAGAAAATAACATCATATAAATATACAACAACATATTTACCAATCCGTTCTCTGAATTTTATGTCCATAGCTCTCTAAAATGTGGCCCCAAAATTTATCAGTCCAAAAGACATTTTCCTATAAGCATATGTTCCCCATTTAGTTCTGAAGGTAGTCTTCAGCTGATCATCATGGGAAACCAAGACTTGGTTGTACCCTGAGAATCCATCTAAGAATGATATCATTTCAGATCTAGATACACACTATAAAATCTGCTCCATAGGAAGAGCATGATAAATATCGTTCTCAAAGGCCCTATTCAAATTTCTAAAATCTACACATACTCGAATATCCCCATTCTTCTTCCTTACATGGACTATATTGGCTATCCATTGTGTATGTCTTACATGGAAAATAATCTTAGCAACCAATAAATTATTCAATCTTCTTTCACTAGAGGTTCAATATTGAGATGAATTTTCTTCAACTTTTGTTGAAAGGGTTTTGCATCAGGCTTCATTGGAATGACATATTGGATGATATTGGTATCAAAACTTTTAAGATCATCATATGTCCAAGCAAAACTCCTTTTATTGTTTGAATAGTCCGACGAAGGCATGTTTTTCTCTAAGAGAGTGATTGGTTCCAAGGTTGGTTGTCTAAGGATTCTTATATGTTACCAAGTTAATCACCTCATACTGCATGGATGAACTATTGGTTTTACAGTTGGTCACTTTCTTGAATTTATCTTGAAGATCATATAACTTTTCTAATCTCACCACATATTTAGGGACATAATTCCTTGAAATTTTTTTACCCTCAGTTGTTTCCTCTCCAAAGACTTCTATTTGACAGTTCACTTCTTGATCATGTTGTTTTTCATCAATGGACAAATATTTAAAAATATCTTTCATTGTAAGGATATTGATGATCTATTGATCATCTATAAACACCCTCCAATTGGTTATGTTGTCAGGTACTAAGGGCCTATATATAAATTCCACAAAAATAGTGTTAGACATTAATCCTTATGATGGAATTAACCTATAAGCTTCATTAGCTAAAATGTCTGCATCAAAGTTCAAATAACAAGGAGTAGGAATGATGTTTTTTTTTTTACAGAAACGGTTATAGATTATATTAGAGGGGTGGCAAAGCCACAGATTCAGTTACAAAATGGCTCCGAGTTTCTTCCGGCCTAAATTCCTGATACCATTCTACTTTGAAGCTGTAACTATGAATTGATCTAGCTCCCATGTTGCTTAAACTACTGCTTATTTAAGCATTGGCTACAATACAAAATGCCAGAATGATGGTAGAGACTGCTAACAACTACTTTACAAAGAGAGATTACTTCTTGGATTCCTAGTTCCAGTTGCAGTTCAGTTGGGCCATCTTGGCCTCCAACTGTTCCATCCTTTCATCAAATTCTTGCTGTGGGTTTTCATCTCTTTGTGGAGTTTGTCCAGCTCCTCCGCAAAGCCAATTTTGGTCATGGTGATATCAGATTCGAGTTGTCCTAGCCTACGTCCAGCCTCCACGTCCAAGTTTTCTAAGAAATCTAATTGATGCTGGAGTAGCTGCTACAAATTCGCCAGGGTTTTATCCATTTCTTTCAGACGCTCCTCCGTGCTCAGCTTCCCTTTTGAAGAAGATGCCATCTCCCTCTGATCGCTCACCTCGTGCGTCCTGCCCTGTTTCCTCTGATGCTTCACCCTCTATGGATTTCTAAGCGGCTGGCAGATCTTTGCTTGAGCAGGAATGAGAGGGTAGCAATATCCCTTTATTTCTTTCTCACGCATTCTCATTATTACCTTTGGATTCTGGCCATGGTCGCACGGATCTCTTGTCTCCACAAGATCTAGAGCACCATTCCTCATGGTACTAAGCCATGTCTTCCGTCCAACCAAAGCTTCTGTCCCTGTCTGCCTTTGAGATTCACCCGATTCCCCTGCTGCTGCGCGATCTAGCATTTGGGAGAGTGCCACATTATTCATAATTTCGTTGACTGACAACACCCCAGCCTCCAATAGCACGCCTTTGTTGGCTTCCTTATCAACCATTCGGTTGAGATCCCTTAACACGTGAAAGAATTGATAAGAATTCAAATTCCTTAAGAGGAGGCGAATTTTATCAAGAAGATTGTTGAGCTTAGTACTTTGAGTTGTGGAGTGTTTGATCATGGCCTGTATAATTATTCTGGAATCGCCTATGATTGTCAAGTCCTGGGTTCTGAGTTTAATTGCATGGTGCAGACCTTGCCAGAGAGCCAATGCCTCAGCTCTGTTATTGGACTCTATGCCTAGTCCGATAGCAAAATGCGTTACTGTGTCCTCTTTGGGATTTTCAATGATGCCCCCTCTTCCAGCATGGCTTGGATTTCCCTTCGAGGCCCCATCAAAGAAGAGGATAGGCATTTTAATATTACTTTTCCACCTTGCAAATTCATTTTCGGTTTTTCTGATCTCCCAGCCTTCTTGGATTGGATCACTTCCCTTTTCACTTTCTAATCCTTGTATATTGAACTGGCCTATCCAACGCCCCTCTTCTTCATCCAACTTGTGTAGCTTTACTGTGGAGCATAGGTGAGCAGCTGATTCTCCCAGCATAGCCTAAATTTTAGTGACGATTCTGACTTCACTCAATTGACTTTCTTTGAAGATTCTGTGATTCCTCTCTAACCAGAGATTCCATAGGACAAAATTTGGTAGTAATCCCCAAATCAAGAGAGTTTGGTTTCATCTCTTGACAAAAAAGGGGAACAAGGTTTCCCATTGGAGGAGGAGACTTATCACATCAGGTGGCAAGTTGGCTGCTGGTTGGGATCCTATTACCTTCATCCAGACTTATTTTGAATAGCTGTAGTTTAAGAGAAGATGGTCAATTGTTTCTTCCTCATGGAGGCAGAGAGGGCACCTAAAGGGTCCTTCCCAGCCCCTTCGTCTGAGGTTCTCCCCTGTTTGGATACTCTTATGTGCCAGAGTCCAAATGAAGAGGTCGATTTTTGGGAGGGAACGAAAGTTCTATACTGCTTTCCAAAGTGCCGGATTAAGCATAGCAGTGGGAACAAAGTTGAAGAGATGGTAGCCCTCTGCTGTGGTGTAAGCCCGAGAACTCCTTCCCCATCCTCTTTCATATTTACCTATCTTTTTTAGGGGGGATTTCCCTTGAAGACACTTCTTAAGAACATCCCATTGACTGTCTAGAATTGTTGGTCTGTTTGGGACTTCCCACCCTTGCCAGAGGTGAGGCCTTTCTTCTCCCCATACTGAAATGTCTGAGAGAGTTAAAATGTTTTGACTATCCATCCAGCTTTTGAGGCCCTGTAGATCCTGACGCTGATCTAGCGATGGGTCGCCCATTATTGAGTCTGTCCATATTCTTATTTTCCTACCATTTTTCGACACCCATGTTAGATGAGGAGTGAAGTGAGGGAGCACCTTTTTGCACAGCGCGAAGATAGGAGATATTTTCAGATCCTTACCTTGGAGTTCTAAGCTTCTATCCTGAGACCCTCGAAAGTATTTCCTCCATAGTGCACATTTACTCCAAGTGGGTTTGTCGGTGATCATTTTCCAATGAAGCTTTGCCCCTAAGGCCAGATTTTGGATCCTTGTTTTTTTAAAATTGAGACCTCCTTCCATGAAGGGATTTGTGGTTTTTTCCCAGCTTATCAAGTGCATATTTTTCTTTTCTTGCCTTCCTCTTTCCCACAAGAATCTTCTCTGAAAAGCCTCAATTTTTTGGATGACTGTGGCCGGTGCTAACAGCAGCGAGCATTGGTAGATAGGGATACTAGACACCACAACCTTTATCAAGACTGCCTTCCCTGCTAAGTTTAGCTAATTTGCCCCCCAAGAAGTGAATTTATTCTTGAGTTTTTCTGCAATGTGGTTCCAGTGGGAGGCTCTAGGAGTAGACTTGAAGATAGGAACTCCCAGGTACTTAAAGGCCTCCTAGTTTGTATGCTCCTCCATCCCTAGGACTCTTGTTATTCTCAACATTTCATTTGGGGTGATGTTCCAACCATAAATGTTACTCTTAGTCTGATTTATTTCACTGCCGGAGGCTGCTGCATAGGTGTCCAGTTCTTCCTTGAATTTTTTTGCTATTATTGGGCTTGCTCCCCCCAGTAGCAGCGTATCATCCGCGAATTGTGCATGGTTGATGTCTTTCACCCCTTGCACTATTCTTAGGCCATGAAGATCTTTATGAATTTGGGAGTTTTCCAATTGGTAGCTGAGAACTGATGCTTGAATTGTATAGAGCAAGGACGACAGAGGACATCCTTGCCTTAGGCCCCTGGAGGCTTTGAAGAAGGCAGTTACTTTCCCATTCACCAGAGGGGCGATCCAAGGAGATCCGATGCAGGCTTTTATCCAACTTATAAAATGTGAATCGAACCCAAATTTCCTCATAACTTCAAATAAAAATTCATGTCTGACTCTATCAAAATCATTAGCGAGATCCAATTTAATCACCATACCTTTTTCTTTCCTTAGGACGCTGGAGTGAATCGCTTCTTGAACCAGGATCTTGGACAAAGCCACCTTGATTTTCAGGAACGATGAGAGGGAGAGCTACCTTGAGGCGATTTTCTATTACTTTGGCGAGGATTTTATAGCTTGTATTGCATAAAGAGATCGGTCTGAAGCGGTTGAAGGAAGTCGCTCCTTTTTCTTTCGGGATGAGTGCGAGAAAGGAAGAGTTGGTGCTTCCTCCCCGCTTACTGGCCTGCTGTGACTTCTCAATCATTTTGGTTAGATCCTTTTTAATTATTCCCCAACACTGCTGATAGAATCTGGCAATGAACCCGTCCGGTCCCGGTGCCTTGTCTGGGTTCATCTGATCTAGGGCCTCCTTTATCTCTTGCTGCGTTACCTCTCTTGTCAGCTTGCTGTTGATGTCTTCATTTATTAGCCTTGGAATAACCGTGAAAGGGTACCTCTGCTGGTCCAATGCCGAGTCTTTTGGATCTGTGTATAGATTCTCAAAAGCTTCATAAGCTGCTTGTTTAATGCCCTTTGGATCTACAATTGTTTTGTTCTGGACTTGGACTTCCGTCACTGCCTTATATTGTTTCCTTGCTTCCACTTGTTTATGAAAGTAGGCTGTGTTACGGTCTCCCTCTTTTAGCCATAAGCTTCTTGACTTCTGCCTCCAATAGTTCTCCTCCATTTTGCAGGCATTGTGCCATTGCCTTTGGAGGCTGTCCTCGTGTTGCAAGATTGCCGGAGTGATATCCTTCTGTTCCATTTCTAACTGATGGGCCTCGAGATGGCTTTGGGCTGCTAGGCGCATTGCTATTGGGATTGGTTGGCTCTTTGCCCAAAGCTTCAGAGCGATTTTTAGCCTTTTAATTTTTTCCTCCCACACGTAGAAAGCTGAGCCTTGAACTGTGGTGGCCCATACTTTTGTTACTAGATCTATGAAGCCTTTGTCATTTATCCAACTTGGGATGAATCTAAAGGGGATGGGCCCTCTGACTTGGTCTTTTTTGATTTCTAACCGAATCGTCTTGTGATCAGAAACGTTGTGGGGCAGAATTTCTGCTTTTTCTTCAAGTCTTAGCAGCAGGAGGGAGCTTTGTATGAGGAATCTGTCTAGTCTGGCAGCGATGTGCCCAAGCCCAGTCCTCTTATTGGTCCATGTGTAACGTCCTTTGACTGGTTTAATATCAAGGAGGTCCCAGGCTGAGGCTAAGTCCTCTACCCATTCTCTGGCGGGATCTCTCACTATAGAGCCGCCCCTTTTCTCTTCCTGGGCTAGAGTTACATTTAGATCTCCTCCAAGGATGATATTGGTGAGATTTTTTTGCTGGAGGTAGCCCTGTAAGGACTCCCAACAATGTTTTTTTTCCCCCAATAGCTGTGGAACATAAATATTAAAGACGCTTACCTGGTAGCCCGAGTCTTTGTGGAGAAATCTGGTGTGAATCCAATGCATGCAAGTGTCAGAACTGAGCATGTCTATTTTGGAGCCATTCGATATTGTGCAGAGCCCTCCTAAGGTGCCTCTGGCATTTCCAGCAACTCCGAGGCTTCCTTTCCAAACATTCAACAAGGTTTTGAGCGCATCCTGCTGGCTCATTTTAGTCTCCTGGAGTAGTAGGATACTTGCTTTCGAGGTTTTGATTATATCTTTAAGTGATTCTTCCTTCTTTTTTCTGCCCATCTCCCTACAGTTCCAGGAGGTTATAATCATTATAAACCTTGGGGGGAGGGATGGCCTCCTTGGGAGGCTTTGGCTTGCTTCCGTGTGTGATGAACATTCATTATCTGTTTGATGGCGGGTTGAGACCCATTGAGCACATCTTTGTAGGCTTCCTGGTCCCTCTCAGCTTTTTTTGTTTTCCAGCCTCTTCCCATTTTCTTTGGGGTGGCCCATACCTCATTTGCTTCGTCTGAGTCACTACCTATAGAGATCTCCCCTTCCTCTATGTTCTGACTTCCTTCCTGCTTCTTGGGGGAGTTATTTTGCGTCCCTTCTTCTTCTGTTGGCTTGTTCCCCTTGTCTTCAGGATTCTGATCTTCCTTTTCTCCCTCTTGAACTTCTTTGCTTGGAGCTTGTTCTCTTTCCTTCGCTTCTTTGGCTAGGATACTGAAGCTATTCTTCGTTTCTTTGAATCCTGGGGATTTGGCTTTCTGTGGTTCTGTCTGCTCATTTCTTTGGCCTCTTGCTTTTGATATCCCTTTCTGGGCCTGCTGCCAGCCTTCGTCCCCTTCTTTTTCTGTGGAGGGGGGGGTTTTTGGGCAGTTCCTTTGGAAGTGGCCATATTCGTGGCAGCCTTTGCACTTGAACGAGAGTTTTTCGTAATCCAGCCTTTGGAAGTGTTGCCATTTGCCGAACTTTAGTTTTATTTCCTCGGGTAGACCTACCTCCAGGTCAACCTCCACACAGATCCACGCACAGGAGTACTGGTCTCTTAGTTCTACTTGGTCAATGTAGCGACCAAGACCATTACCTATTGCCTGAAGCGATGAGGGGTTCCACCAGTGAATCGACAGGTTGGGGAGTCGTACCCAGACCGGGACATCCTTGGGGACCTCTGAAGCAGGGTCAAAAGTCGGGGTCCATCTTTTTAGGTAGAGCCCTCGAGTGCCCATGAATTAAGGGCCATTCTTGAAAATCAAATCTCTGTCCTCCTGGGAGATAAATTCGAAAATAAAGTATCCTCGCCCGGCAGCGTAGCATGTCACACTATTTGTTATCAGAGGCCTTCAGTTTTGCTGTATCCAATTGTCTATGGATCTGGTTGAGGGCCAGAGTCCCATAAACTGGCCGATAAGTCCCCGTTCAGAGAGGGATAGGTCAAATTTCATTGGGTGTTCAGGTGGCAGGTCAATCTCTGGTATATCATCCAATTTCTTGACAAAACTCGGAGCTTCTGAGACGGTTAAATTCTTGCTGCAGGATTCTACCAGGCGTCGAAAGGAGGTGGAAGGGGAAGGAGGGGGCGGCGGCTGCCCTCCTTGGGATACCATGGCGGCACACTAAAGAACCCTAATGTAACTAGGGCTAGGTCAGGGTCGCGCGCGATTGAAGATCCACATGTCCATTAGAAATGGAATAGGACTGATGTTAAAAGCATCAAAACTCTTGATTAAATCCCATACCTCTTGCTGGTAATGTTTAAGGTGACTAGAAATACAATGAATAGTATTCCGTACCTACCTTATGAATATTTAAGAATCACCAAAAAGTTTCAACAAATTGACCTGCATGTCAACTGCCTTTCTTAATCCCTGAATCATGGCTTCATATTTAGCAGTGTTGTTAGTACATTCAAATTCCAATGTACAAGCTATCAATATCTTCTTACCTTTAGGGTCTTTTAGAATGCAACTAGCACTTGCACCCTCATTAGACTTGGATCAATAAAAAATTAGAGTCCAAATGTCAGTATTTACATTTAAGTTAGAATATACATTCATGCTAGTCTTTACATTTAAATTAGTATGTACATATGAGTTAATATCTCTAGATTTTTAATGACAAAATGAACAAACTAAAATTCAGTCAAACACTTAGCAACCTAGAGATATCTGTCTTCATAAATTTCATAAATGCCTTAAACTCACATTCAAAAATTACAATAAGCAGAAATACACATTGCTTAGAAAAATAGCAACGGAAATAAACACATTGGACAACAACCCATAACACTCATAAATTTAGTCAAATGCCAGGGAAAATCCCAATGTGGGGAAACCCAACGAGAGAGAGAGAGATATATTATTATTCAACTTCAATAAAGTACAAATCAACAACAAATACACATTTCTAGCCAAGGAAAATACCTCACAGCACCAAAACAGTCCCAAATTTTTTTGTCTCGAAAAATGTGCCAAATTCGTACTGCTGTACTGCCTCCTCCATACCTCGTTTTCCATGCCAAAAGTTAGCTATACGGATTGTTCCGTATGGCCCAGAAACAATGAACATAAATCTGAAACCCGCCTAAAAAACCGTTCCCAAAACTACCTCGATTTCTGTGCCAAATCCGTACGACTGTACGGATCCGTACAGTATGGCTTTTCAGAATAGAAAAATAATTAGGCCCAAAACTCACAAATTTTTTTTCTTGGGATTTGTGCCCTCCTTCCTTGGAAAACATGCCCTCTTTACTGCTTACTTTCTTCTCTCAAGCATACTCAAAAAATCTCTCTCAATCTCCTCCCGATGTCTTCTCAACATGTCTTGCACACTACCCAATACATTCTTTTATAATATGAAAAATGACATTTTCCCCCCAAAGTGTCTTTTCACCTTCCCCAACCCTAAATCCAAAGGCCAAGATTAGATCTTGCCTTTTTCAAGATCAAGGGTCATGATCCATTCCCTCCAAAATGAATCACTTGAAATATTAAAGTGATTTCACTTTATTACATAAGTGTTTTATGAAAATAAAGTCACTTTAAAATTAGAAGGTACACTTTATTAAAAAGTCACTTTAATAAAAGAACCACTTAAAACAACTTTATAAAAACTATTGCAAAGTTAAGTGCCTAGTAGTGTAAACTTTAAGGTAACATCCGCATACAAGACAAAACATGTAGAGTACCTCCTGAGCTAAAAATCTAACACTCCCTCTTAGCGAGGGAAGTACTCACTGCCACCACTATCATCTGGTTCCATCACACTGTGCTCTGTAGGAGATTTCTCTGAACCTGTTGGTGCGAGTTTGATCAGACCAGGGTCCTTCTCAGGTTACCAACAAAAGGTACCATGTAGTCTAGAGTGCTGGCATTTTCATCTCCTCCGAAGAGAATAAGTCTCACCCGAAGCGCTGCTGAGACAGAGAGATAGGGAAGGGTAGGGAAAATACTTGAGAGGATCCATAGAACCTCCAGGACTTATTCTTGATCTTGCATAGGAGCCATGAACAGGTCTGACACATATATGTGCAAGAATTGAACCTACTTACATTGCTAGAAAGCATTTAAACGTAGAACCATCAACTAGAACTCATAAGCCATAAGGAGATACTATAATGCATAAGTAAACACACAAAGACACAACATATTTGAAAATTTAGGTCCTTATTCATATTATCTTTAGAATCTTTCTCTGATTACAGAATTAGAATTACACAACAATGCATTGTTCAGACTCTTGGCTCTAGACTCAAGTCACAGAGATCCAATTCTCAACCTGATAGATCCAATTCATTATAGACTCAGTACTGGCCTTACCTCAACTTATAATGATCATCAACAACTAAAACAACCTGGTTAAAAACAACTAGAATGACTAAATCAATCGACTCACCCACAACCCGACTAACCCTTTTTCAATAGTCCTAGATAAACCTTTTACAATTATGTTTATCCCTATATATAAGCTGGGTCGTGTCTTCCTTCTCGGCTTGCACGTTTTCTTGTTCTGTTTCAACCGTATGTTGCTTAGCTGGCGTTGCGCTGACTTTCACAACTAGTTTTTGTTGCTCTTTCTTCAGGCCTCTGATGAAGCTTGCACAACTCGTGCTCAGTCAAAACTTGCACAATTCCTTATCCAAAAACGAAGGGCCCAACAAGCTCCGACCAAAATCCTTGACTCGCCCTCGAGTCAAGTGCTTGGTTCTTTCACATCCTCTAGGAGCATCTGCTGTTTTCCCTTGTCCATATTTTCTTCTTCCTTGGGATCTTCTGTCTGTGTTTTCTCTTCTTTTACCTCTTCAAATGAAGGGCCCAACTCAGGTACTAACTCTAAGGCTCATTGTTTTACTCCTTGAAATCTTCCAACTTTGTCCTACCATTTTTGGGCGAGGAGTGATGCCTCTGCAAGAAACTGTTGGGTCGTCTCTTTGCTATATTCCTTTGGCTTGGCATTGACCAACAAGTTCCACTCAGAATCTGCTATTACATCAACTTGATGCATTTGCATGTAGGTTGTTTGAATTACAGGTCGAAATTCACACAGCTCCTTCTTGGCTATGGACTGTGCCTCAAAGAGTGTATTCAGTTCGTTGTCGGCCTATTGGATTTGGTAAAACTTCTGCTGTTACTCTATGGGGTCCATTGTGGCCACAACTTCTTCGTTTAGCACCTGGATATTTGTGCGCACCTCCTTCAAGACTCAGTTTCGTCGAGCGATGATGCCCATACAGTCCTTGACTTCCCTGAATATTTTGGTGCATTCCACTGTGTGCTTATGCAGTGTTGCTCGGGCATTGTTACCTTGCAATATTATCTTCTGCATCTGCTCCTGCAGCTTCTAGGGTTTCTATTCTGCCTCTTGTTGGGCTTGTTGTAACTTTGCTTCTAGCTGGCCAATGCAAGTAGAGAGTTGTTTCCATGCTCTTGTAGCATCTTGATTTGTTGCTCTAGTTCATCGACCTCGTTAGCTTCAAGTAGGTCGGGTGCAACCTTTCGAATCTCCGACCAGGATTCAACGAGTCTTTCCTACACTTTTTCCCAGTTTGTGCTGGACTTGGAGTTTTTCATGCTCTCGCTGTATCCTGCATGTTTGGGTGACAAATTCTTCTTCCTTGCAATCTCGGTGGCTCTCTCGGCCTTCTGGAGCCTTTGTTCCAATTGGTTCGTTGATGCTCATATTAGTCCAAATAATTGCGTCGCTAGGCAATGTACCAGGTTGACGGATGAAGGAGTTGCATTGCTGGGTGCTCATGCCTGTAGTGGGAGTCCACTGGCCGTTGAGTGGTCTGAGCAGGTTTCTACCTCCTCCTCCATTGGTGGCATTGGTGTGATTCTTAGCTGTAGCATTGTGGGAAAAAGAGTCAGAACCTCTGTTTTGGCTATGCAGAGTTGCATCAATTCGGTGCATTGCTGAGGGTTCTGGAGGACCCGCTCCATTTGTGCTCGCGTGAATGTCATATCCTACCCAGTTTTTGATTCTGGTTCGTTCTGAGCATCTGGTATCTCCAACTCTTCCAATGCTTCTGCTTCACATGCCTTGATTTCTTGGGCACCCTCACCCTTGGCTGGTGAGGTGGTTTGCTAGTTTATTTCGACTTCTGGCTCCTCTCTAGTTCGAGAGTCTTTTCCTTGTGCTGAAGACTCCATCTGCTATTCCTGGGTGTCTAGATTTGGGTCATTCAGTGTCCTGCTCGACTTTGATGCATTGGGGTCTGGACCATAAAATTTTGATGTTGGTTTGGATAACTCTTGGGTTATTCCTGGGGGTCTTCACTCTATTATTTTTGGTTGATCGAGTTGCATCAGCTCGGGGTTGGTGGTCTGGTGGTGGGGGGGTTTAGTGATTGGGGTGGTGGAGGTGATGGGGGATACTCAGTGAAAAATGTGAATGAAAGTGTTTCGAGCTCTAGGTCATCCTGAATATCAATGATAGTGGTGGCTTTGACCATTGCATGGGTGCGGGGGGCAGCTGAGGCAAGGGGTTGGGGGTTCAGAGGTTTGTTTGGCGAGACCCCGGTTTTGGGCCTCTTCACCAACGGTTCGATACTGAACACAACACCCAAGATCTGGTTAACATCCACACCTGACAATAAGACATCGGATGGTAGCTGACGGAGGGTTGGTCTTTTCCTCCGCTCTAGCTATTGTATCTCTTCTTCCTCCTCAGAGTCTTAGTATACCAGAGCATCTGGATTCTTTGGCTCTGGGTATGAGCTCGGTCCTTCTCCTGATTCCTTGTATTTTTTCTTCAACAACTCCATAGGTAAGGTATAATGCATCCCCAACTTGTGTGGGTTGCATTTGACTCCTGGCCATGACATGACTTCCCTGTCAAAGGCCTCCTCGTCTAGATAGAATGGTAGCATCCTTGTGTGGAAATTTTCCCTGCTGACATGTCTTGGCTAGAAAAATGTATGGTGTCAGTTCAAGTTGAAGGTTATATTTCTCGTATTGTAGTTTAGAAGCTCCCGTGGGATGCACAAATTTTGCGTTGCGTCTACCAAGTTGTTGTACCACTTAGAAAATATTGTGGCGTTGAAGGTTGTATTCTCTGACTCTGGTTTGGACTGCCATGGATTGATCATTTTCGCCATGCGGCCCTTATCTGCTATTGCTAGCTATATTCCCATAGGTGGCTTCCATTTGAACATTGCTAATGCCACAAGTAGATATCCATAGGTGAAGGTCCCTCCCTTATCCTGTGCCTCCTCACATGCCACTAGTAGTTCCTCTAGTAGGTAACTACACCAATTGAACACTACTCCATTAGCGCAAAAGTCAACGACTGATAATTCATCTAGAGTGCATTCTCCCTTGTAGTATGATATCATAACCTTGCTGGCTATGATGTAACAACCAATCCGAACTGTCTTGGGTAATATTGGTTCAATTAATACTGTGTGTCCTCCTCTCTTTGTGTTGAATTTCCCGTACATGCTGAGCTCACCTTTCTTTTTCCCGTGCTTACCGGGACCCTGGAATCCTTTCGACGCATCCTTTCCTTGGGAGGATAGTCTAGTAAGTTGTTGGATGTCTTGTGCATGGATTGGATACCGCTTGTCTAAGCATAGTCTTCTGTCATGCACCCTGCTTATCATAAATTTCGTGCATTGCTCAATCTCACCCGTGGTACTAAAGACTGGTAGGTCTCTTAGGTTCATGACGGTCGAATTGAATAAGTTGATGAAGTCTTATTTTGGCACAAATTGCATACATTTGAGTCCATTCGGGGCCATCTCCCAAAAGACATCTATGTGCATCTTTGGAAATAAGACTGAATCTGTGAGCTCAAGGTCGAGAAGCTTAACATGCTTCACTTTCCCCTTTAGATTGCCAACGACCTCGATCTGGGGGTCATAGGGTTCAAATAGTACTGCTTCTTTCACCATGGCACTTTGGCTAGCTGTGGCTCTCAACGTTTAGGATTCTACGACTGGATAAGGATGACATATTTCACAATGGTATCGACTGGTTCGTTCTACTGAATTCGGAAATGGATATGCTTCTTTTGGGAATGATGCATTCTCGGGTGAGTTCTAAGGGAATTATACTTGGCTTGATGCGTGAGTTTAGAAATAACTATTATTCATCATGACTGTATGGACGCAACGAGATCTTAGTTGTATGACAGGACAATTTAACAAGGTAAATCCTATTGGGCGATTATGACATTTACTTATTTTTGTGAGTGGAATAGGGACGTGGCTAATTTCAAACCTTTCCTTTTGACGGTTGTGTATCCGGGCATGAACTTTGATGGCATCTTTGCATAACATGACTTTATGGCTTAATGGACTTCAGACGTGGTACCACAATGCCAATAAAGGTTGTGACTAGACTAGGTTCATGTGGCATATGGATTCCGATCATATTCGAATTCATCCTTTCTCCGACCACAAAGGTTGTCCCTGTCATCTTAATGACTGTCATTAATGGAGTCTCTTAAGCTTTGGATCATGTACTGCTGAGTCATTAGTTCTATATCAAACAACACTTAATCATAAAATAAACTATGTGTAATGGTGCAACACCGCGCATATTGACTTTATTACTGAACTTACAAAAATTTCAGAAAACTCAAATCTAACTATTGTACAAGCTCTTTTGGACTAGAACGACAGTCCCTCTTCCTTAGCTGTGAGACAGGAAGGGCTTTAGGTGAGCGCCATTCACCCATCCTAGTCACAGTAGACCATCCAATTGCGTGAGTTGGACTACTCCCGATGGTCGGATCTCCACAATCATGAATGGTCCCAACTAGTGCATACACATTTTCCAGGATTCTTCTGGTACCGTCTATCATAGAGTAGCACCTTGTCTCCTTGCGTGAATACCTTGGTCTTAATGTGCCTGTCATGCCAAGATTTTTGTCTTTCTTTTTCAACCGATTGATGAAAGTTTGCTATAAATCTGGTCTCCTTGAGTTCTTGTAGTTATGTAAGTCTTTGCACAATGGATTCCTCTTCCGTCATGCGCGTGACCTGTGCAATATACAAAATTGGAGTGATGAAATTTGTAGGCACCACTGCCTCTCTCCCATAAACCAACTGGAATGGTGTGTACCTGTGTGTCTGTAATCCCATATTACAGCTGGAACTCGGTCATCCCAGTCCTCCTGGTTTGCGCAACAGACCTTTGTTAGTCCCCTTTCCAAGATCTTGTTGAAGGCTTTGACTACTCTGTTGGCCTATGGGTGGTATGGAATTCTCTTGTGGTGTTGAATCATAAATTTTGTTGTAAGTGTTTCTATAGCGCTGCTAAGAAAATGATCTCCCTGATCGCTGGTTAGGCTCCTGGGACATCCAAATCGAGTAATGATGTTCTCTAAAATAAACTTGGCAGTAATATCTGTCGAACAATCCTGTACAACGCTGCTTCTGCTCAACGAGTAAGGTAGTTAGTCGTGGTAATGATGTACCAAGATTTTGAATGTTTGGCTATGGGGTTGATTGGTTCAATGAAGTCAACTACCCCTTTCTCAAATGCTTGTAGAGCTCTGACTGGTTGTAGTGGTAGTTTGTCTCGGCTTGATGGCTTGCCCACGAGTTGACAAAAATCACACGATCTAGCATATACTTTTGCGTCCTTGAAGAGTGTTTCCCACCAAATTCCTACCTGTAGAAATTTCCGTGTCATGGCCTTTTCTCCTACGTGGCCTCTTGCAACTCCCCTATGGCATTCCGAGAGTATATCCTACCTTTAATTATCCAATACACACTATCCGAGGATGTTGTCTAGTCCTATTTTATACAACTGTCTGATGATCAGCTGGTAATCTGCTTCTCTAACAACCATATGGAATTTCTAGGTTGTGGAATAAGTTTCAGGATAGGCCCCTGTATTGAGAAATATTGCTATGTACTCCAGGTATTCTGGTATGGCCTCAATCTTGAACAAATCTGCATCTGGGAGCTGGTCATCTATCACTCCGCCACTTTCCCCTGACTCTATTCTGGATAGGTGATCAGGTCCTATGTTACATCTTCCCAACTTGATGACAACTTCAAAGGAAAATTCTTGAAATAACAACAACCATCTACAAATTCTCCCTTCCAACACAGGTTTGTTAACTAGATATTTCAATGCAGAATGATCAGTGAAGAATTTGAAATGAGACCCTAACAATTAATGTCTAAATTTATGCAAAGAATAAATCATGGCCAAACCCTACCTTTCCATCACTGTGTAGTTGTGTTCTTATTGCGACAACTTTCGAATCACAAAATAGATAGGGTGATCCATAGCTCCATCTCCAGGTTGCATTAAGATGGCTCCTAAGGCAATTCCTAAAGCATCTACATGGACGTGAAATTCATTCTCCTAGTTTGAGAATATCAGAATCGATGCTGTGATGAGTTTCTCCTTAAGTGTCTCAAAAGATTTATCACATTTTGGAGTCTATTGGAATGTTTCAACCTTTCTCAGTAGGTTTTCCAGAGGTGCAGTAATGTTGGTGGTGCAAACCCACTCGACCCTCAGGTCGAGGATCTGCTTATAGGATCGTTCTTCGTTTCCCTTTGAGCCGGATTGGCTCTTTCAATTCCCTGCTTGAATCTTCGTTCTTTTAATCCACAGGTCCTTTCGGAATCTTCCTTGGTGCGAACGACACTAGGTGTAAGCTCCCCCTTCTCCGTGTGACCATCGGCTAGGCTTCCCACTAGCGCTTCTCGCCTTTCGCCACTTCGCAATTCAAAAGGTTGGACTTTCGTCCCCTTATCTTACAAACCTACGAGACATGAAAATTCGACGGGGTGTTGACTCCCTTCAATGAAAAACGCATTCCCGCTTGTCTATTCCATGGGCCCACCTTGCGATTCTGCCATGTGTTCCTTATGCTCCACTTCACACTTTTCCACTTCTCTCCCCGAAGTGCTGTCTTCTTTATATCATGACACCCGAAGTGCCGAGATCCCAAACTCCTCGATGTACCTAAGCAACGAACTGTCGAATTTTGACACATCATCTATGCGGTCCCACAATGGAACTTTTCTCCCTCTTGGAACTTCGCCTTTCATTACCTATTGTACCCAACCTTTGGGCTCTCACCTCGTGAACCTTCGAGTTCGTGAGATCTCTAGATATCTGCCACCTATCCTCCTTGGATGGATGACTCTGATCCACTCGCCACTTCTCTACTCGCCTTTCGCGATTTCGTGAACCTTGATGCAAAACTTTCGACCCTTTAACTCATGAAGCCCCGAAGTGAGATTTCACGAGCGATCCAATGACCCTGGCTGAATTGGATCCTATGGCCCTGATTTCTTCTGAGCTTACACTTAGGGAAAGCTCGCCGTAACGTACTCATTTCTCTACAAGATCTGATGGCTCTTGTGACTTCGCAAATTCTTCACAAAGAATTTCGACCGTTTGTTTCTTCCTGGACAACTCTTGCTAATTTAACCAAGTATTTCTCCGCGGAACTTACCTGCTTGTAACGCAAACTTGCTACGCCTCCTTTCAACGCTTCAAGGCACCAAATTTATGTGCTTTTCTTCGACAACTGCAAAGACCCTATCCCTCCTAAGCTTTCTCCAACTCTGAGTCTTAAAGAAGACTCCCACACGCACACCTTGCGGCGAATCCTTCAATTACTTCAAAGAATTGAAGTCCTTCGACTTTGTGCACTCCCTGCAACAGTAGTCCTTCAACAATTTCTCAGGTTCGCAAACTCTGAGACTTTACTTGGCCTGCGCACACCTTGCACGGCTCCTGTGCTCAACTTACACTTCTACGAGAATGAGAACAATTGTTATCCCTCCTGATCTTTTCAGAGATGAACTCTAACTTCTGTCAACGCACTCCTTGCGGATAAACTTCACTACACTCCTTGCAAGAATTTTACTCACTCAGGCAGAGAAACAATTGAAACTCATTCCTTACTCTCCCTCCCAGATTTCAAACATTTAACAATAAATCATACACACATGGCATAAATAGAAAATGCATGACAGAAGGAGTAAAACATTCATGAACATAACATTCAACAATGCATACACAGAGAATATATGAGAACCATGAGTTCGAATCAATGCTTTTTGTATTAATCCAGAACTTCTGTACATGGAATTCTTCTACACATCTCTCTGCTTCTTCTCTTCTTTGCTTTATCTTGACAATCATGTTACAACTATACAATGAGGGTGTCTATATCCCATTTCCCTCTTGCGCTCTAAAACTGTCTAATCTAGAATTAAATTCTATCTACCTACATTCATTACACATAAAGGCTCCTATCTACTATGGATGAGAGCGGATCGCTCAAGGGCCTTTTACAATAATACAAGCATTCCTCCACTTAATGACTTCATTAATATTTCAAAACATTTTCAAAAAATGTGCTCGGTGCTTTTCCTGCTATCTCTTATCTCCACGCTGTCTCGCTGCTAGCTATGATTGCACACCCTTGCGATGCTCCTGCATCATACTCCCTCGCTTGAAAATTTTCATGGGCTCCTGTCCATGAGCTCGCGCACAGTCTGTCCATGCTTTTAGATTTCTTCTTCGTTCTCCCAGCTGGCATCTTCAACTGGATGGCCCTTCCACTTGACCAAGTATTCAAAGTATTGCTTTTGCCTGGTCCTCTTACCAACTCTTTTGTCCAGTATGCGCTCCATCTGCGGATTTTCTGCAACTGACATTTGTTTTGTCCACTAAACCTCTGGTTGTTCATTACCTGATTCTGCTCCAGCTTTGTATGGGTACAAATCTGAGACATTGAATATCAGAGAAATTCTGATCCCATCAGGTAATTCAATCTCACATGCATTCGCCCCAAATTTCTTCAAGACCTTACATGGTCCAATTTTCTTCATCTTCAGTTTATTATATGTTCCACTCGGGAACCTTTCCTTTCTCAAATGTGCAAGGATCAAATCACCAACTTTGAACTGAAGTTGTCTCCTATGTTGATCTGCTCTCCACTTATATTCTTGGCTCGAACTCTGCAATCGTTCCTTCACCTAGTTGTGAAGTTCCTTCATCGCCTCTGCGAAATCTTCTGCACTAGCGCTCCTAGTCGCAATCTGTTATGATTCCCTCAGCTCAAAAATTCCTCTCGGCTACATGCCATAAACAATTTGAAATGGACTCTGTCCTGTGCTCCTATTAATCAAGTCGTTATAAGCAAACTCCTCCTGTGGTAATATCTTGTCCCACTGACTATGGTGTTCTGTCACCAAGCTCCTCAGCAAGTCTCCCAAACTCCTGTTCACGACTTCTGTCTGCCCATCCGTCTGAGGATGATAAGATGAACTAATTGACAAGTTTGTTCCCAGCTTTTTCCATAAGGTTCTCCAGAAGTGTCCTACGAACTTAGTGTCTCGATCCAAAACTATTCTCCTTGTTAAGCCGTGAAGTCAAATGACTTCTTTGAAAAATAGGTCCGCAATGTGAGTTGCGTCATTGGTTTTATGACATGGAATGAAATGTGCCATTTTGGAAAATCTATCCACTACCATAAAGATTGAGTCAAAACCTCTTTGTTTTCTTTGCAACCCCAATATGAAGTCCATGCTGACTGCATCCCACGACCTCTCAGGTATGGGTAATGGTTGATAAAAACCTGCATTTTGCCTCTTTCCTTTTGAATGTTGACAAATTCTACATCTGTCCATGAATATTTTGATGTCTGCTCGTATTCCTGGCCAAAAATATGACTCATTCAACTTTGCAAATGTCTTTTCATGACCAAAATGTCTGACCAATCCTCCACTATGTTTCTCCTTCAGCAAATTCTCCCTCATGGAGCATTTTGGAATACAAAGCTGATTACCTTTAACCAATAATCCTTCCTGGATCATGTATTCTGCCCATTGTCTTCTATCCTTTAGAATTGGATTCTCAACTGCTTCATACGCCTCTTTAAAATCTGGATCATCTCTGTACATATCCCTGAGATCATCAAAACCCAATGTTTTGACTCTGAACTCCTGCAATAGCAAACATTTCCCGCTCAAAGCATCAACAACTTTGTTAGCAGTTCTAGAAATATGTTTAATCACAAAAGTGAAATTTTGCATATATTCAACCCATTTAACATGTCTTTGATTCAACTTCTCTTGTTGAGTCACAAATTGCAATGCATGATTATCACTATACAAGACAAACTCCTTAGGAATTAAGTAATCTCTCCATTTTTTCAATGCCTGAATAATAACATAGAATTCCTTATCATACGTGGAGTATTTTATCTTGGCTTCATTCAACTTGCTGAAATATGCTATCGGCCTGTCTTCTTGACTCAAGACTGCCCCTATTGCAAATCCACTTGCATCACATTTTACTTGAAATGTCTTTTGGAAATCAGGCAACATCAGAATTGGTTGTTCCGTAATTTTTCTTTTCAACAAATTGAATCTTTTCTCAGCCTCTTTCGTCCAGTGAAAAGATTTGTGTCTCTTCTTCACTATGTCCATCATCGATGCACTAATTCCACTGAAATTACTAATGAATTTTTGGTAGAAACTAGCCAATCCGTGAAAATTTTGAACTTCAAAGATATTCTTTGGTGACGACCAATTCTTGATTACCTCCACCTTATCTAGATCCATCCTCAACTTATCTGCAAAAATAACAAACCCTAAATAAATGAGCTCTTTCTTCACGAATGAGGATTTCTTCATGTTTATAAGAAACTTCTCTTGCTGTAACCTCTTCATCAATGTAGCCAAATGTTTTAGATGCTCTGCCTTTGTTTTACTGAAAATCAGTATGTCATCAAGATACACAATGACAAATTTTTCGATGAAATCCTTCAGGACTTCGTTCATCAACCTCATGAAAGTACTCAGTGCGTTTGTTAAACCAAACGACATGACAAGCCATTCATATAACCCTTCATTGGTTTTGAATGTTGTCTTCCATTCATCACCTTCCCTCATGCGGATTTGGTGATAACCACTTTTCAAATCAATCTTTGAAAATTTTTTGGCCCCACTCAAGCAATCCATCAGATCATCCATCCTTGGCAATGTAAATCTATACCTGATGGTTATTGTTTTGATTTCCCTCGAGTTAGTACACATCCTCCAGCCTCCATCTTTCTTCAGACTGAGCACTGTCGGAACAACACATGGACTCAAGCTTTCTCTAACCAAACCTTTGTCCAACAAATCCTGGACTTGCCTTTTGACCTCTTCATTCTCCTGTGGTGTTGATCTGTATGTTGCTTTGTTTGGAAAACTAGCTCCAGGTATGAGATCAATTTGATGACTTATACTTCTAATCGGTGGAAATGAATGAGGTAGTTCGTCCACTACTATGCCAACGAACTCTTCCAACAGTTCCCGAACCTCTTCTGGTAAATCATCTACCCTTGTGTTGGTTAAAACAATCTTTGGCTTCCTGAACACAATGAATTGTGGTTCCTCCTTCTTCTTAACCTCTGTAAGAAGTTCCTTCCCACTCATGAGAAGTACAATGTTGCTTACTTTAGGTTTCACCTCCTTATCTTTGATTGGAAGCAACATGTGAGTTCTCCCATTCTTCTCTAGGGTGTATGAGTTCTTCCTGCCATCATGAATCACATTTCTGTCATATTGCCATGGTCTACCTAGTAATAGATGACAAACATCCATGGGAATGACATCACAAAGTATTTCATCTTTATACCCTCCTATTTTAAACTCAACTAAACATTTCTTAGTGACATTTACCTGATGTCCTTTTTGCAACCACGAAACTCTGTATGGGCTTGGATGATCAATCATCTCTAGCTCTAGTTTTTCTACCATCTCTGTTGAAATGAGATTATCCGTGCTACCAATGTCTACAATAACTTTACATTTCCAGTCTTTGGTTTTGCACGCAGTCCGAAAAAGTATGTTTCTTTGGACTGAACTCTCCACCTTCTTCTCTGGTGTCAAAAGAGCTTTTTTCATCATCAACGATTTTCCGCCTTCAACATCCTCTGCCTCAACATTTCTCCTTTGTGCTTCAGCAATGTGAGTCTCTCCTTCTTATTTCTTCTTGTCTGGACATTCATAAGACTCGTGTCTGACCTTTCTGCACGTGAAGCATTTTATCACTCCATCTCTTCCTCTTCCTCTTCCTCTAGTACGAGGAAAAATGTTGTTATCAACATACTCTCCTCTTTGATCAGCATACTGCCTTCTCTGTCCAACATATTGCCATTTCTGTGAGCTTCCACCTCTCTCAATCTAAGGTTTCTTCCATTCTTCCTTAGGCTTCTGATTTCTATCTTTGATGACTGATTTGCCCCTGGCTTGACTTCTGCCTCGACCTCTTTGACCTTGTTTTTGGCTCAGCTTCTCTTCAACCTTTAGAGCCATTTGATAACCATCTTCCACTGTTAGGATGGTCATCATGCTCATCTCATCCTGAATTTCATATCTCAAGCCATTCATATACCTGGAAACCTTTTCATCATTACTTTCACGATGACTGTCAGGCTGCTAAATTGAAGATTTGAATGACCTGAAACACTAAATTGTCAAACCAGGGTTGGTAAAATTTGAGCTGCTACACTGTATGTGCAGGTAAGCTAATTCCTATCTAAAGACTATCCTTAAAAGAAAACATAAACTCACTTTGAGAAACTGAATCTTAATGGCTATCTTGAAACTTATCATTTCCTATTTAATTCATCAAAAGAGAAACAATTCTATGCTTGAGTGCTGGTGCTTCTATTTATGCTCTACTGTAATTTCACATGACTGTTTACCGCTACCTTTAATCATCTATCGACACTATTTCTATCTCTCACAGAAAGATTAGTTCCTAAAATTGTTTTAATCTAAACATTGAAGACAAATCCAATTCTGTCTATAGGAAAGATAAAGAACTACTCTACTTACCCTACTGGTACCGGAAGCTTCCTCTGATTTAACTGTAATCTAACTATTCTAATTAAGCAGGGTAACTAACTATCTAACAAAGAAAAGTTCATTCAAACTCTAAGTTATGCTCGAATTGAAAACTAGAAACCAATCAAACCGAGTTCATGCACTAAAACCTACAGGAATCAGTCATGCGTTCAATACTCATCAATGTAAAAGATATCAGTTATGCTGGAACGATTCAGTTGAAGAATAAATAAACATGATTTTGAACGAGTTAATTCTGAAACTTTAAGCTATCATGTAAGCAAACACTAACACACTGAAATAACTAAATCTATGATAGAGTAAAGCAACGACTTGCACCTGTTTGGCGGGCCCAACCAAACGGCACAAACGCTGTAAGGAATAACCAGAACCAACTATATCATTCTATGCAATCACTGTGTATACTTCACATTCCATTAACTCAGAAGAAAATACTCAAATCGTATACCAGTCGAGTAACATGACGCACCAACAGTTTATATCCAGAAATGTGTGTTCATAACATAACATAATCCAACCGTCTCCTAGGAGCGACCTCCTGGTTATATAAAATCCTCCTCATAATAGTCTAAAGAAGATTACATAAAGACAAATGGATCCCCGATCCGAAAATATCTTGGAATCAAGTTTAAAACGGTCTTCACATCTTCGTGACACGTAGTGTCACGAAGTGTGAACGATGAAGAATTAACGAATCTGTTTTATCATTATGCCTTCAATCATCCTGTGAGAGATAACTCCATCTGTCATGTGAATCTCTCTGTCTCCCATTCTAACCATAATGCACAGATCTTGAGCGGCTTCATTGGTATCTCTACGGGGTACGAGTCGGTACCTGGTACTGGCAATCCTGTTCCAAAAATAGAAGTGGTACCTAACCCAAGTGACATTAGTTTCAATATCAATTTAAAGCATCAAATTGCATAAAAATAGCTTGAAACGTAAAGATACCTTAAGTAGCCCCATTGAATGGTAGGGAGATGTCAATTATGTCAAAATAAGGCCAAAAGGGGTGGTACTGGGTATAGAAATGGAGGTCTTTGGAATATAATATAGGAAAAAACATGATCAAAACTAGAGACCAACATGCCCCCACACTGAAGTCTTTGCCTATCCTCAGGAAACAAAACTCAAAGACTGGTAGCAATCAGAGGGTTGCAGCAGCTGCAACCAGCATTTGTAGCCTCTCCTGTTTCTTTAGATTCCTGATTTCTTTCTTGAGTACTTTGTTGATTATAACATGCTTTCTGGCAGTCCTCTGAAGTTGCCTGTTCCTTTTGAAAATATCCTTATTCCTCTTCTTTAACCTTTCAATTTTGGACAAAAGGTGAGTTACCCTGAGTTTCATGAGCTCATTCTCATTTTTAATATGTCTATCCAATACAGTGTACTCATGTAACTTCTCCTTCAATCTGTTGTTCTTGCTTTCTAGTTTTGTCACCATTGGTTTCAAGGATCGGCTGGAGGAAATCTCACAGTGGGTTTCAAATGTTTGCTCTTGTCCTGGCTGTTCTTGAGGGCTAGACGCATGAGTAAATTCGTCTGGACTTTGAGCAGGGGTGTGAACTCTATCGGAATCGTGATTTGGACTAAGTTTAGGAGTGAACTCATCTGGGCTGCGTCCATAAGTGTCAACTGGATCAAAATTATGATCTGGACTAAGTTCAGGAGTGAACTCATTTGGGATTCGTTCATAGGTGTCAAATGGACTAGGTCCAGGAGTGGACTCTCTTTGCATCTGAACAGGGGTACCGGTTGGTACTTGAATTGACTCATTCTGCACAATTCCTTTGGGCGTAGTAGCCTATCGATTCATTTTACGATTTTTTTCGGATGAGTTGGGACAGAGTCCAGGTCATTTCAGAGGGCTCTGGAGCCTCCTCGTGACCATCCATACTTTCCAATCTCTCTTGTGGTGGGTAACTGGGCACCGAGTTGTCCATTCCTGACAATACACTTTTACATTTTCTTTTCGGATTCCTCCTAGGCTTGTCAGTCGATTCTGC
>ML809243.1:358893-411275 GCA_009831015.1 Picea engelmannii
AGACAAGGAAGTCCACAATGGTTCCAGGCTTGATCTATTAGCGAAACCAGAGTACACGCTGAGGGCAGAGATAAGGATTCTCTCTCCCTCCAACGGAAGGTCCTTCGGATCTCTCAAGATTGTGCTTTCCTTACAAAACAAGTGGAGCTGAAATGAAATGGTGAAAGAACTCTGAATTAGGCTGTAGACTGATGGCTTGTCAAAAGGACTGAGCTCTGAATCTGGACAGCGTAACTTTGCATGGAATTCTCTGCTGAAACAATGAGCCTTCACTGCTATTTATAACATTTTCCAGGCGGTCACATAACTAGCTTCCGGTGTAAACACGGTGCTGTTTAGGGTTCGTTTAAGCCATTAATTCGCCGATTTCGCAGAACCGACCCTGATCTGGATGTCAAATCATCTTGGGGGAAGGTCCATCGGCGATCGGGAGGCTGACTTAAGCATTTAATGTGCGGTATTAGCAGATGCACGACTTTTTATGTGGATAGTCGCGCGTCGGGCGCATTAAGCGCGCGCAACACGTTCTTATCTCGCGCATACGTGCACACCCTACTGTTGTGAAGTGTCCTTCACTTTATGGTTATTTTGTATAGTTTTTGACTCTTCTGGAATGCTGTGAACTTAATTCTGTGCCATGAATGAATTCATTGTTGTTTTGATGATGTGGAGTTCTTGTCGCCATGTGTAGATGAAATTTCAGTGATAACACTATGCTTGGCACATATCATTAAGTTTGATTTCAGACTATCATTATCTATAAAGATAAATTCTTTAATCTTTTCCAGGACTAATTGAAGCTTGGGGTACTTACTTGTGAATGAAAAGTCCTTGCAGAATTGAGCTGCCATTGTTTTCCAGTTGCTGGTTAGTCTTCTGTTTTCTTCATGTCTAAACCAATCTTTTGGGATTGGACTTAGAGAGTGGGGAAATACCTGAATCCAGAAGTGAGAGGGTATCCCCACAGCTTGCCACTAAGTTGTGCATTGTTTGATGTGTGTTCTAGGATCCGTTTCTCCGCTGAAAAATTGTGTAACTTGGAGATCCGTCTGCATCTCTGATTGCAACTACTCCTTGTTCTGGAACCTGTACTTTATAACTTTCTTCACCTCATCCCAAGTTCTGAGTACGAATTTATGATTAGCCCACCATCTGGCGGGGTTGTTCTGGAAGGCTACATCTAGTAATGAGACTCTTTGATCTTCTCTGACATATTCCTCCATCTTGTGTAAGAAACTATCGAGATCTGAGGTGCCATCGTATACTGGGTGTTCTCTAACTTCAATCCCAATCCATCTAGTTACTCTGATAGTTGCGCATCTTCTTGAGAATATTTCGTGTGACCCTTGTTGCCAACTGTCAAAAGCCAACTCTGAATATTCATCTGTTGACTGTATACTTCTCCAACTTACTTGTTAGCAATGAAAGTCACACTTTGACTGCTAAAGTGTAAGCTCAACACCCATCAGAATGTAAAAGATAATTTTGGTTTTGAATAGGTGGATCATCAAGATGGAGAAATAAAGGGAGAGGGAAACAAACTGTAGATCAATAGGCTACACCAATGGGCAATGGAGTCACAAACAATCTACTCATCGAAGGCACAAAAGATGCTCAACATAAAACAATATTATATGTTGATAGGTGGAAGAATGAAGAAGGAAAACATAAGATAGAATGTTCACTAAACATATATCCTCTCAATTTAATGAATCAAAAAATACTTGAATATAAACAATGAATGATTGGAAAAATACAACAAATCCTCTGTTGCTTAGGGATCCATAAATCATTGACAACCTTTGATCCTCAAATTTGCAATATATTCAAATAAGAAGAAATATAAACAAAAGAGTTACAATCTGAAATCACATCTCTCATGAGTCTCCAATATTAGTAATTCTTACAATCATAAAATGCCCGCAGGCTTACAAATGAAGAGACACAGGAAAACTGCCTACTCCTACTCTCTCTAGCCTCTCTTGGCTCATCAATCCCCTTCTCCAAGATATCTCTCCTTCCTTAATAGAAAATAGCATCCAAATAACCTTAGGAGGTCGAATCCCATCTCCTCCATTTGATTCTAAGCCTTGGATATAGGTGGCAACAATCAAAGAGACAAAAATCCAACAAATTACTATTTTTCATGAATTTGTTGGAAGTCATTAATAAATTGTTTCCACCTCATTGCATGAGGCCTTTGATGGATCTAAATCCTAGGTGAAGGTGTCCCTTGACATCTAAATTATCCTTGAGAAGCCATTAAAATCCTCCTTGACAGGTGGAAACCTCCCAACAAGGCGAATATCAAAACTGTGACCTGTTAAATTTTTAATTAAAATAAAGTACCAAGGCAAGTGTTTCTCTTCCCTAGGCGCCTAAGGGGGAGAAAGTGCCTAATGTGGGTCCTAGTCAAATTAATTTGTGAGATGCAGATTAAAAGGTGACTTTATGACTAAAGTGAGGGTGAGTGAAGAGACACCAAATCTCAACCACTCATCTAATCTAATCTCAACCGTTAGATTAGAAAACCCCTCACCTTCTCTCATGAGGTCGACTTGGGCAAGAGGGCACACCCATTCTTGGGTAGTTGAAGCATTCTTGTTGAGAGAACAAGAGAGAGCAAGAAAGAGGTCGAGCTGAAGAAAAGAGACAGCATTTGCTGAAGGAGAGCACACATCCCAAGGCAAAGAGAAGTATGGATTTCAAGGCAGTAGACAACAAGGAAGAACAAGTGGTCTCATATGGATTTGTGGAGGTCGTACAAAATTTAATGTGCACAAAAATCAAGGAGGACAACAACTGCAATTTATGAGAGTATTGGCATGCATTCCAAGGCTGTCGTACAACATTTGTTGGCACAGAAATTGAGGTAACTGCTGTAATAAATTTTTGAGTGTATTTTCATACAATCCGTATAGTTTGGCATGAATTTTGAGGGCCGTACAACACTGTTTACAAGGAGCTGTTCATGTTGGGTTTTCTGTACAGTCTTAGCAGAGTTTTGGCACAAATTTTGGGACAGTCCGTACAACATTAATTGTTGGGACAGCCGTACAGTTATACGTATTTCTGGGACATAAATCGAGGAGCATTTTCCAAGACTGTTCAAAAGGATTTTAGCGAAAGAAAGTCCAGATAAGTTTGTGTAAATTTCTGAAGATGAATATGCTGTAAAAGAAATTTCTCAGAAGCTCATAAATAATAAAAATCCCTCTCTCACTGGTTTTCCCCTTGTGGGTTTTTCCAGGGTTGAAGTTAGACCGAAAATCTTTGTGTCTATATTTTCTGAGTTTTGCATATTGCTGATATTTTATTTCTGCGTTGAAAACGATGTTCATAATCCTCATGTTTTAGTTCTGAAGTTTATTTTCTGTTAAGTTTTTATATGCTGAAACAGTGCTGAGACATATGCTGAAACAATGCTGAGACATATGCTGAAACAACGCTGAGACATATGCTGAAACAATACTGAGACATATGCTGAAACAATGCTAAGACATATGTTGAAACAGTGTTGTAACATATGTTGAAACAGTGCTGGAACATATGCTGAAATAGTGCTGTAGCATATGCTGAAACAGGGTTTGGCATTTAACTTTGGCTGAAAAATCAGCGAGACTGAAACTGAGTTGGGGTCTAAAAGTTTTACATGGTATCAGAGCTGAGTTGAAGAGAGGCATAAATTTCAGCAGACAGAAAGTAGGGACAACAGTCACTTCACAGGGCAGATTTTTTTGAATTTGTGAGAAGTTTAGAAAGGGTCCAAAGGGAGGACAGAAGCCCAAGGGTGAAGGGAAGAAAGACATGAGAAAATTCAAGTGCTTTTCTTTCCATAAGTTTGGGCACTATGAAGGACAATGTCCAAACAAGAATAAGAAACAAACAACAGCTTCAGCAGAGGTGGAAGAGTTTTCCACCAAGTTTGACAAGGAATTTTCCTTGATTGCGTGTCTATCCTTGAGGACCACTACTCCCGATATTTGGTATATTGACAATGGTGCCTCTCACCATATGAAAACAATTCGTGAGCACTTGACATATCTTAATCAGTGTGGAGATGCAGAGGTAGTGCTTGGAGATGACCGAGAGGTCAAGGTGGCTGGTTGTGGGACCGTATCATTTCGGAGGGAGTCTTTGCCTCCCATGACTTTGACATAGGTTCTTTATGTTCCAGGCTTGAAGAAGAACTTAGTGTCAATTTATACTATTGAGGAGAAGGGATATGAGGTCTTGTTCCATGATGGACAAGTGCTTCTTTTTCCCAGAGGGTCTAGCATCACTTTGGCCAAAGTGATTGGTACTAGACATGAGAGGCTGTACAAGTTCTTGTTCCAGCCAGTGCCAGCATTGATTCATTCTACCACCAGTAGCAGTGACCTATGTGAGATATGGAATAGGAGGATGGCACATTTGCACCATGGGGCTTTGAGAGTTCTGAGGGAGATGGTGACGGGAGTTCCAGATTTCAGTTCAGAGCACCATGAGTTGTGCAAGGGGTGTACCTTGGGAAAGTACACCAAGACTGTTTTTTCGAGCAGTGACAGTAGAGCAGCAGGGATACTTGATCTTATACATTCACATGTATGTGGTCCGATGTCTTCGGCATTCTTTGACTGGATCCCTATACTATGTTGTATTCATTGATGACTTCTCTAGGAAGTCCTGGATTTTCTTCATGAAGACCAAAGGACAAGTCTTCAGTCGATTCCAAGAGTTCAAAGCTCTTGTGGAGAACCAGACAAGGAAGAAAATCAGAGTCCTAAGATAAGACAATGAGGGTGAGTATACCTCCAAGGAGTTTATGGATTTTTGTATAGGAGAGGGCATCAGGAGGGAGTTGACTGTTCCTTACAACCCGCAACAGAATGGGGTTGTAGAGAGGAAGAACAGGGCCATTGTTGGGGCTGCGAGAGCCATGCTACATGATCAGGGGCTTCCACTATTTCTATGGGTTGAGGCATGCTACATTGCATTTTATCTGTAGAACAGGATTCATTGCAGGGCTGTGGGGAGCATGACTCCTGAGGAGGCTTTCTCTGGGAAGAAGCCTGAGGTGGGGCACTTTCGGATTTTTGGGTGCATCACATATTCATATGTCCCTTCTAAGAAGAGGACAAAGCTGTAACCCATGGCAGAGAGAGGGATATTTGTTGGGTATAGTGAGACTTCAAAGGCTTTCCGTATTTACCTTCCTTCCTTGAGGAAGACTGTCTTGAGGAGGGATGTCAGATTTGAGGAGGACAGAGCCTTTAGGAAGTCTAGAGGGACAGAGAGAGGTGAGCAATCTTCATTTCAGATTTAGGTGAGCCCACAACAGACTATAGTGACACAGATTTTGAGGTCACTAGTTTCAGTGACTACAGGTTCATAGGTGATAGGGCCATAGAGTTTAGGTTCGCAGGCTACCGGTCCACAGGTTTCAAGATCAGGTACTTCAGGGTCTACTACAGTATCAATGTCTTCAGCAGATGAGGTTGAGCAGGGAGAGTCCCCTCCACAGGACACTACTCCAGAGAGGAGGAAGCCCAAGTGGCTTCAAGACATTTTGAGGGAGGCACAGGGTTCAATGGGGAATCCAAAATATGCAGTGAGGGAGAGTAAACCTCCCGAGAGGTTTTGCAGCTACATCACGATGGTGAGCAGTATTCGGGAGTCTGAGCCTTCCACTTTTGAGGAAGCCACTAGTAGACATGTATGGAGAGATGCCATGATGGAAGAGTACAATTCCATCATGAAGAACGATGTCTGGGAAGTTGTTCCTAGACCTGAGGGGAAGTCATTGGTGACTTCCAGGTGTCTCTACAAGCTAAATCATGCTATGGATGGAAGCATTGAGAAGTACAAATCTCGCTTTGTGGCTTGGGGGTTTTCACAGGTTGAGGGAGTCGACTATGATGAGACCTTTGCGCCGGTTGCTCGATACACTTTGATCAGGGCAATGATCTCCAATGCAGCAGAGATGGGTTGGAAGATCCACCAGATGGATGTGAAGACCGCATTTCTGAATGGTTTTATTGAGGAGGAGGTATACATTGAGCAACCATTGGGCTTTGAGGTGCATGGGAGAGAGTCTCATGTGTGTAGACTGAAGAAGGCATTGAACAGGGGAAAGTTTGTATTTTTAAGGGACAAGCTTGGAGTGGTGAGTAACACTTTCCTTGGTATGAGGGAGTGTTAAAATTTTAATTAAAATAAAGTACCAAGGCAAGTGTTTCTCCTAGTCAAATTAATTTGTGAGATGCAAATTAAAAGGTGACTTTATGACTAAAGTGAGGGCGAGTGAAGAGACACCAAATCTCAACCACTCATCTAATCTAATCTCAACCGTTAGATTAGAAAACCCCTCACCTTCCCTCATGAGGTCGACTTGGGCAAGAGGGCGCACCCATTCTTGGGTAGTTGAAGCATTCTTGTTGAGAGAAAAAGAGAGAGTAAGAGAGAGGTCGAGCTGAAGAAAAGAGACAATATTTGCTGAAGGAGAGCATGCATCCCAAGGCAAAGAGAAGTATGGATTTCAAGGCAACAGACAACAAGGAAGAACAGGCCATACCATATGGATTTGTGAAGTTCATACAACATTTAATGTGCACAGAAATTGAGGAGGACAACAACTGCAATTTCTGAGAGTATTGGCACACATTCCAAGGCCGTCGTACAACATTTGTTGGCACATAAATTGAGGTAACTACTGTAATAAATTTCTGAATGTATTTCCGTACAGTCCATATAATTTGGCATGAATTTTGAGGGCCGTACAACATGGTTTACAAGGAGCTGTTCATGCTGGGTTTTCTGTACAGTCTTAGCAGAGTTTTGGCACAAATTTTGGGACAATCCGTACAACATTAATTGCTGGGAAAGATATACAATTGTATGGATTTCTAGGACAGAAATCGATGAGCATTTTCCAGGACTGTTCAAAAGGATTTTAGCGAAAGAAAGTCCAGATAAGTTTGTGTAAATTTCTGAAGATGAATATGCTGTAAAAGAAATTTCTCAGAAGCTCATAAATAATAAAAAGCCCTCTCTCACTGGTTTTCCCCTTGTGGGTTTTTCCAGGGTCGAAGTTAGACCAAAAATATTTGTGTCTATATTTTCTGAGTTTTGCATATTGCTGATATTTTATTTCTACATTGAAAACGATGTTCAAAATCCTCATGTTTTAGTTCTGAAGTTTATTTTCTGTTAAGTTTTTATATGCTGAAACAGTGCCGAGACATTTGCTGAAACAGTGCTGAGACATATGCTGAAACAATGTTGAGACATATGTTGAAATAGTGCTGGAATATATGCTGAAACAATGCTGGAACATATGCTGAAATAGTGCTGTAACATATGCTGAAACAGTGCTGAAATTGGGTTTGGCATTTAACTTTGGTTGAAAAATCAGCGAGACTGAAACTGGGTTGGGGTCTGAAATTTCTACATGACTGCTACAGGAAACTCAGTATCGTCGCTATAAAACAGTTGGTAGTGCCACTTCTATGTATAATATCTCTCAAACCATAACACATTTTGAAAAAATGAGAGATTTTTTTTATTTTTATTTGGAATGTTATGAACAAAAACCTCCTCCAGTTTTCAAAAATACCTTCTCATTTGTTCATAATCCAAGTTTTAAGTTAGTCACTCAAAAATGGTAGAATCATCCTTGCAAAATAACTCTGCACAATTCGGTTTCTGCCATAATTTCGGTAGCGAATTTTGGTAGCGCCATCCTAGTGTGTCTGTGTGAAATTTGGTAGAGCCATCATAATTCACAGCTACATTGCTTCAACATTGACATATTTGGTAGCATCTGACATGAAAATGGATTTGGTAACAACCAATTCCATTCATAGCGCCATCATTACACTGCTTAACATATTTGGTAGCATTTTAGGTAGTAAAATGACAGACCATGCTATCTAGACAATTTTGCAGTGCCATGGCACTATGGAATGTCTGTGGTCTTCTGTATGATGAGACTAATCAATAACATTGAGTTGATAGGTTAGAAGCCTGTATATGCATGTAGAGGTTATTTAGTTTCTTATGGAGAGGCAAGCCTCTTCTGGATGCAAATTCTTGTGTTAACATAGGCTCCATGGGGGATAGAGTCCTCCCTGATAGGCTCTAAGAACTCTTGTAGTTTCAGTGCCTTATCCTACGGCTTCTCCCAAACTTCAACCTCTACAATCTGCTTTGATCTGTGACCTTCAACTGAAACTAAATGCAAATGAAAATTGAAACTGAAAAGAATGATGAAAACGATGCTTGTCCAACAAGCTTATTGCACACTCCTACTCTAATTATTGGGAAAATGAAGCATTCAATATGAAACAACCAATGAATCCATTTCATCATTTTTTCAACTGTTTGAAGCTTTGAAATGTGCTTCCTTAAGCACCAGAGATAATTCCTACTTGAAGGAACGTTAAAGAAATATTTGGCAATACACTTTCCATTGAAGAAATCAATGAGCCTAGGCCCATTTTCTGCTTGCAGATAGGCTGCAAATGGATCCTGAAAAACATCATCAATACTTGCCCCTGCGACATTGCTTTGTGTAAAAAGGAAAAGTATCGCATTAGGTCCTTCCTCCATTGTGCTTGGTTGTTGCATGGCTTGCTGATTTCTGATTCATCCTCAATGCATATGGCCTTGGTCCACTCCTGGTCATGAGGTGTATTAGGAAAAAGGCCTAGTAATGCTTGTCTTTCTTTAATTTCAACCTCTCTCATCTGATCAAATGGAATTTTATCTTGGCTACTTGATGAAACTGAGCTTGTGTCTTGAAGAGGAATAGGGGGTTTATAGGGCAGTTCATCACACTTAGAACTATTTGGGAAACTACATTATTCTGTCTTATCTTCTGATTGTGATGGATATTCATCATAGCTTAGCTTATGGTCCCAATCTCTCAGTTTTTCACCTTCTAAACTTAGATTATCATCTTTTTCTTCTTTTTCAACAACAAAAATATGACATGAGGGTTGAATAAATCTATTGTTGCTTTGATGGGAAGGGTATTTCTTTGATATAAGGTCTTCAACATACTTTTCATGGAAATCATCTTCATAATCATCATACAAAGGTGAATTAATGACCATTTGACTATTAATGGATGAGGGTATTAGCACAATAGCTGGGACAACTGGTTGTTTAGGGTAAACATCCTCATAGTCATCAAAACTTGGCAAATCATGGCACACTGGTTCATTAACAATAGGAGGGATTACAACAATAACTGGTAAGCTATGAATTCGGTCATAACAAGCTGCAACACTATTCTCATGATGAAATAATTCTAAACCTAAGATGACCTCTTGACTTAAAGAATCGAGAAAAGGAGGAGATAGGGAAATGATGGATTGCCCATATTGATCTTTCTCTCGGGGACCTAGATTTTGACATGAATGATGCATTTGTTCTTCAAATTTAGGAAAAGCATTATGAAAATCATCATCTAAGTCCTGCTCTCTACAATCACCCCCTTCAACATCACTGCTAGAGGAATCACTTGTTGAATCTTGAATATATGATGCATACCCATCACAACAATTCTCAAAACGTTTTTCAGCTGGATAAATTATCTTGCAATGAGAATAAAAAACATCATGAAAGTCCTTCAAAGAGGAAATACTAAGCAGGGAGTGTTCTATACCATTGCCTTGCATAGCCTTCCAATGAATACATGAACATTTTCATCAATATATCTTCATGATGGATGTCAAGTTGCTGCATCAAGGCATGAAATTCATGAACATGCTCAACAGGGTTGTCATTCTCACCTTCATAAAATCTGGGTAGGAAATCTTTCCATTCATCAATTCGAGGCATAGGATGTGAATAACCATCTATGGCTGAGAAATTGAGCGGGGCAAATCTCCTGGGCAGGATATCCTTCATAGCCATTTAAGTTTTCTCATTCCAGTGGAGTCACCAACAAATTTTGAACAATGGAGTCGCCATGGTGAATGTGAAGTCTTGGAGGTGTCCAACTTTAGTCACCATCTAAAGCTGGATCTATGCAGTGTCATTCTTCCCAGGGAACTTTTCAATCTGCTCAAATCCTTCCTTGACAATGGCACCAAAAATGTTAGCACTGAAAGTCACACTTTGACTACTAAAGTGTAAGCTCAACACCCATCAGAATGTAAAAGATAATTTTGGTTTTGAATAGGTGGATCATCAAGATGGAGAAAGAAAGGGAGAGGGCAACAAACTGCAGATCAATAGGCTACACCAATGGGCAATGGAGTCACAAACATTTTACTCATCGAAGGCACAAAATCTGCTCAACAGAAAACAAGATTATATGTTGATAGGTGGAAGAATGAAGAAGAAAAACATAAGATAGAATGTTCATTAAACAAAGATCCTCTCAATTTAATGAATCAACAAATACTTGAATATAAAAAATGACTGATCAAAAAAATACAACAGATCCTCTGCTACTTAGGGATCCATAAATCATTGACAACCTTTGATCCTCAAATCTGCAATATATTCAAATAAGAAGAAATATAAACAAAAGAGTTAAAATCTGAAATCACAGCTCTCATGAGTCTCCAATAACAGTAATGATTACAATCATAAAATGCCCACAGGCTTACAAATGAACACACACAGGAAAACTGCATGATCCTACTCTTTCTAGCCTCTCTTGGCTCATCAATCCCCTTCTCCAAGAGATCTCTCCTTAAATAGAAAATAACATCCAAATTGTTGATTAAGGTTGGTTTTCATTGATGTCAACCCTTGAAGAAAGCCCCGTAGCACAAAGGTTTGGGTAATGGACCCAAGATTGTTTGATGTAAAGATGACTCATTATTGTTTTTTCATGGTTGATAAAAGGTAAATATGGATGAACTCCAAAGTGGTCCCCTTATGGTGAAAGTCCTCATGGGAAGACACTTTGTGGAGTAAGAGAACCCATGCTTAATTGTGGAATAATGAGATGAAGGACAATGAATTTGTCAATGAAAGTATCCTAAATGCATAGTGCTTGTCATGCCATTTCCAATGGTATGTGGAACATCACATAACTCCTCACGGTTAGAAATTTATGACCATATGAAGTTTGAGAACCCCTCATAAGTCTTATAGAAGCCCCCAAGGGTCAAAGTGCTTTGCAAAAGAAATTATTTTAAATGAAGAAGCCCTAAAATAAGGAAAGTGTAAGGCTACATGAATATATAAATAAGAGGCAAAGCTCACTCATTAAATACACACTTGTACATATTCTATATCTATTTTCTTGTGTAAAGCTTCTTGTAAATACTTGTGGATACATCTGAAGTGGCGAACGTCTAAGGTAGTATGAAGGGTTGACGATGAAATTCTTGGATTCATAGAAAACCTTATTTTCTGAGGCGTACATGGGATGCCTGAGTTTAGGGTGCGTATGTACATGGGATGGCTGTGTATAGGGTGAGTATGTATGCAATCTTAGTGTGTATAGGGTGAGTACTTGTTGATAAAGCCATGAAACTTGAGAAGATGAAGGTGCAGAGGTTCTAGATTCTGAGATCAAGCTCCCAGGAAGGTCTAGAGTGCTCATATACATCATATCCATCCATTGGTTCAAAAGGTATGTCTTATTTCTATGAATAGTTGTATTTTGATGTATGCATGAGGAATGGAAATGGAGATTTGAGGATTCTCCCTAGAGAGACTAGTGGTTGCATGGGATCTTCTGTATAAGTCAGATCTACAAAAATACAATGTTGGTATATTTATCATTGATACTTCTTGTTGAGGCACATCTTGTGTTTCTTGGCATATGGCTAAGATTTTTTATGTTACATGGTTAATATCTTATATTTATTGATGTATTGAGAAGTTGAATATCAAAAAGGGGTTGATGACTAATATCATGTGAGGGACATTATACTTGTTCATGATTACACATTCCTATATGGAACATGACTAGAGAGAGACATACTTGCCTTTAGTAGAGGTTATGTATGAGGATGCATGCAAAGGGTACAGTTATAGTCTGGATATAGTGACAGGTTACAGATCTATGTGAAAGAAGTTACATAGGTTCAAAAGTTTTCAAGTGAAAGGAAACCCTAGTTCTGGAAGGGATACACAGGCTGCATAACATTTAGGGTGCGTAAATACATGGAATGCATAACATATAGGGCACGTACATACACGGGATGAAACACTACATGTCGCGTATCTATTGTATTTTTGTAGATACATGTTCAGTTTAGGTACGGTTTGATTACAGGGCAGTTCTACAGATTGGATACAGGGCAGTGGTACAGGTTGATACAGTTGTACAACAGTATATCTCACAGTGACAGGTTGACAATGGTTCCATCATTCTACTTCTACTTCAGGGAGGTTGGATGGGGCAAGGATTGGTGGTTGTAGCCACCTTTCGGTTGTAGTCGGAGAATATATGGAGTTGTAGCCTCCTTCTGGTTGTAGCCAAAAAATTGGGGAGTTGGAGCTTCCCTCAGGTTGTAGCCTGAGAAACCGGGGGGTTGGAGCCTCCTTCCAGTTGCAACTGGAAAATAAAGGAAGTTAGTGTTTCTAATGAATGTAATTCTTCAATACATATAAGAAAAAACATTTTCTGTTTTTCTCCTGATTAGGGTTTCCACGTAAAACACTGGTGTACTATGTATGTGTGTGATTGTTTGTTTCTTATTGCTCATTATTGGATAATATTTCTACATTGATATAACATTTGAAGAAAAAGGATTATAATTACATTATTATTGATTCACCTCCCCTCGCAGTAATCCAACACAAATAACATTAGGAGGTTGAATCCCATCTCCTCCATTGGATTCTAAGCCTTGGAGATAGGTGGAAACAATCAAAGAGACAAAAATCCAACAAACTGCTAATTTTCAGGAATTTGTTGGAAGTCATTAATAAATTGTCTCCACCTCATTGCATGAGGCCTTTGATGGAGATAAATCCTAGGTGTAGGTGTCCCTTGACATCTATCGTATCCTTGAGAATCCATTCAAATCCTACTTGATAGGTGGCAACCTCCCAACAAGGCGAATATCAAAACCGTGACCGCTATAGGAAATTCGATAGCGCCGCTGTAAAACAGTTGGTAGCACCACTTCTATGTCTAATATCTCTCAAACCATAACACATTTTGAAAAAATGAGAGAGGTTTTTGTTATTTGGAATTTTATGAACAAAAACCTCCTCCATTTTTCAAAAATACCTTCTCATTTGTTCATAATACAAGTTTTAAGTTAGTCACTCAAAACTGGCATAAGCATCCTTGCAAAATAAGTCTGTACAATTCGATTTCTGCTAGAATTTCGGTAGCGAATTTTTGTAGCGCCATCTTGGTGTGTCTGCATGAAATTTGATAGTGCCATCATAATTCATAGCTACATCACTTCAAAGTTGACATATTTGGTAGCATCTGACATGAAAACGGATTTGGTAACAACCTATGTCATTCATAGCACCATCATTACACTACTTAACATATTTGGTAGCATTTTAGGTAGTAAAATGAAAGACCATGCTATATAGACAATTTCGTAGTGCCGTGGCTCTATGGAATGTCTGTTCTCTTCTGTATGATGAGACTAATCAAGAATCTTGAGTCAATAGGTTAGAAGCCTATATATGCATGTAGAGGTTATTTAGTTGCTTATGGAGAGGCAAGCCTCTTCTGGATGCAAATTCTTGTGTTAACATTACTGACCCATCGATGATGGGGCTTATATAATCATTTCTTGTCCCAACTATTATGGTGTACAACTGGTCCAAGTCTTCTCCCTCCATATTATTTTCTGTTGGTTCTGTGTACCTGGGTCCTACATATGGATCCAAAGGTTGAACTACCTTGATTCCCTTAGCCTCAAAGGTCATGGTGTTTTTCTTTAAGTCGATTACTACATAATTATCATAGGCCCAATCAATACCAAGTAGTGCAGGGTAGGGGTCCTTATCTCCCATGATCTCAATGAATTCAAAGTCAGCCACTTTTTTTAGTCCTGCTACATCTATTTCCACGTTCTCCAGTCTTCCTATGGGAAAGATACAATATTGGTTTGCCATTCTTAACTGAATTGGGGAATATGTTAGCCTCAATTTTCCTAAGGATTCCCAAGTATTCTTAGGCAAAATGTTTACATCTGACCCTAGGTCCAACATGACGTCCTTAATTTCAAATTCATCTAACTGGGATATTAATCTGAATTCCTTGCCAGTTCGTACTTTTCTCGCTGCACTCTCTGAGTATTTTTCTCAGGAATATTGGCCCTTATCCTTGATTCTAGGGGTTCTTTGTTTCCCAAAACTAGGTATAGCGCATTGATTTTTTTTTCTATTAGTTGATCATTCCCTAGAGTGTCATAGAATAATTGAAACCATAGGCCAACTACATTTTGAGGTTGCTCAGGTTGTCTTGGTATGACTACATGGTTTCTGGGTGCAGGGGGTGAAGCAAGGACTTGTGCAATCTTAGGGTTAACAGTTGGCTGGGGGGGATTCTCTCGTATTTCAGTATTAGGAATATTATGGAATACTTCTATGCCATATTTAAAGAACATCTTTTGTTTTAGAGGTTCATACCTGTCTCCCTTGGGTGCTTCTTTATGGATCTGAGGTAGAGTATCAACATCAACTACTATCTTCGCTCCTCCTCAAGTAATGATATTAAGGTTGGGAAATTTCCCTTAGAAATCCTCTTGATTTCTGAGTTGATAAGGTTGGTTCCTCTTTGTCACACTTTTTCTTCCCACTTTGCTATTAACTCTGGGAAGTCTTCTGTTGCATGTTCGCTGGTTCTGTAGTGAGAGCACCATGGCCACCTTGGATGAGGACAATATCTAGCCAAGTGACCTTGCTCATCACAATTATAGCATCTACTTGTTCCTCTTCCCCTAGTTATTCCTCCTCTGAAGTCTCCTTTGTCTCCACCTCCTCGACCTCTTCCTAGTCCCTGAGGGTTTTCATTCACCCTGAATGATGTTCGGTCTAACCTGTCTGCAAGTGCATCCAACGCTCTGCATTGATTGGTAGTATGCATGGTAGATGCACATAACTCACATTGTACTATGTTTGGTACTGTCAAATATTTTAGCATGATGGGGCACTGTCTTGGCCCATGCCCATGGGTTCGACAGATTTCACAATACTCGGCTGTTGGTGCTACTTGGCCTTCTGGAAAAGCATGGTACAGGGTGGGGTTATGGAATGGTAAGTTTTTCAACACTTGCGCAACTCCTCCCGTGGGTCCTAGTGGCGCTACCATCGGATTCTGAGGAGGTTCCATTCCCCTCATTCGTGGACATTTTTTCATCAGATGACCTTCCGTATAACATCCAGTTCACCAAACCTGTGGCCATCCTAGTGTGGGTATCATTAGCTCCTGAATATTTTCTGTGAATGCCGATATCTGCCCTTGTAGTTGTGCCAGATTTGCATCTACCGGGGGTCTAGTTATTCTAAGGTTCCCAAGTTGTCCCGCCATGGATTCAATCTTCATTTATTTTTCCAAGGTGTCTGTTAACGTGGCTATCCGTTGTTGTGTTAGCGGAATCCGAGTCAGAGGCAATAACCCCTGAATGTACCACTCCCTTTGATGTTCTTCATGGATTGGATGTGCCAACCTCCCTATGGAATCTTTGAACTTCTGGCTATATTCCCAGGTGGATTCACCTTCCCGTTGTCGGATCGCGCGCAACTCCGATAGAGCATGTTGTTTTGACTGGGGTAGTTTGAATTCTGCTATGAACCTTGTCCGTACTTGGCCAAGTGTGAATGCTTGAACTTGTGTCCCTGGCACTCTCGGATCAATGATCTTCATGTACCACTTGAGGGTGCGACCTTTCAAGGTATTTTGGAACTTGACCAGCTTATTCACATCCGAAGTCCCTCTGGATATTCATATTGCTTCACATAGGAACTAATGTTACTCAATGTCTTCATCTCCCTTACCCCAAAATTTTGGGTATCAAGTAATCGAACCTCTCGCATGGTTGACCATTGATGATCTTGTTGTTCCTATCAATATGAATCCTAATGGTCTAGCTTTTGATCTACCAAGCGATCCCAGTATCCTCCCTGTACTCACACTTCCTGGTTGTGACTAACTAATGAATTGTACTGGAACAAAATTATCATGAGAAGGTAGTATCAAAATTACTGCTTGTATAGAATACACTTGGGGTATGGGTGATTCAGGGTTGGTGCCACTGGATTTGGGGCAATTTTATTTGATCTGGGGGGTATCATTTTCTTCCACTGGGACGATCTCTTCGGCTGGTTTCCCGATATCTCCTATTATTAGGGCTTAATCTTCTCTTTCTTCTCCAAGATTCATGCTGACATCTTCCTCTCTCACATATGTACCTTCTCCTTCTTGTCCAACCTCCCAGGGACTTCTTTCTCTCCACATCTCTCTCTCGTTCACCCTTTGACTGGCTAGTCATTCCTATCTTCTCATCTTCTTCAATTCTTCTATCTATCTTTTTTCTACTTCTCCCAATCCGCCTTCTTTCCTCAACTTCTCGAACTGTCTTGCTACTTTCTTGATCTTAACGCACCACCACATCTCAACTATGGTGGCTCTCTGAAGGCTCTCTCATCTCTTAAGTCCATTTCTTTCTGTTTCCCCCCCATTTGTTAAATAACCCTTCCCCTCTCTCATTCCATGACTCTCACCCCACCTTGCCCTACCCCAAGTGAGGGTGTTTATGCTGCCATTTCAGTTGGGGACATAACCAACATCCCTTCCTCCATCAATAAAACCTTAATCCACAGGGGGATTTCTCTCAAAAACCTTCTTCTTGCGTCTTTCTTGAATATTTCCTCAGCCTGTGAGAAAGACTGGTGGTTCTCAACTGCAAATTCAATTATGTATCCTTCTAGTGTGGTGCTAACCCAAAAATCCACAGCTTGTGTAACTGGACAATCTAGCCTTTGAAGTGTTGCTAGCTTCTCGGTATCCCATGCGCAGATCCTCTTAAACCACCCTTGGAACTGTGGAGATTCTTGGGGCCTCTTTATCTAGTAGAAAAATTCTTCCAGGAATTTAACCCAGGAAATCTCGTACTGGTCGCTCGATCTTTCCGAGTAAAAGATTGCTTCGCGAGTGTTTTCCACTGATTTTCTCCTCAGTTCTGCTTCTTTCCATATGAATTCATCACAATTCCTTTCCCACCATTGATCAATACCATATCTATGGATCAATGGAAGCATTCTCCTTACAAGTTCCCTTTAATGGAACCATTTTGTTGGCACGAGTTTGATCAGACCAGGGTCCTTCTCAGGTTACCAACAAAAGGTATCGTGTAGTCTAGAGCGATGACATTTTCATCTCCTCCGAAGATAAGAAGTCTCACCCGAAGCACTGTTGAGATAGAGAGATAGGGAAGGGTAGGGAAAATACTTGAGAGGATCCATAGAACCTTCAGGACTCATTCATGATCTTGCGCATGAGCCATGAATAGGTCTGAAACATACATGTGCAAGAATTGAACCTACTTATGTCACTAGCAAGAATTTAAATGTAGAACCATCAACTAGAACTCATAAGCCATAAGGAGATAATGTAATGCATAAGTAAACACAAAAAGACACAACATATTTGAAAAGTTAGGTCCTTCTTCATATTATCTTTGGAATCTTTCTCTGATTACAGACTCAGGATTACACAACAATGCACTGTTTAGACTCTTGGCTCTAGACTCAAGTCACAGAACTCCAATTCTCAACCTGATAGATCCAATTCATTACATACTCAGTACTAGCCTTACCTCAACTTACAATGATCATCAACAACTAAAAAAACTTGGTTAACAACAACTAGAACGACTAAATCAATCGACTCACCCACAACCTAACTAACCCTTTTTCAATAGTCCTGGATAACCCTTTTACAATTATGTTTATCCCTATATATAAGCTGGGTTGTGTCTTCCTTCTTAGCTTGCACATTTTCTTGTTCTGTTTCAACTGTATGTTTCTTAGCTGGCGTTGCGCTGACTTTCGAAACTATTTTCTATTTCTCTTTCTCCAGGCCTTCGATGAAGCTTGCGCAACTAGTGCTCAATCAAAACTTGCGCAATTCCTTATCCAAAAATGAAGGGCCCAACAGAACCTGGAGCCATCCTCAACACCTGCACAAAACTCAAACTAGAATATCTTCTTCTGGCAACATCCTGGAACCTTGATCTCACTTCATCTTGAGCATTGGTTTGATCAACATGGCTAAGCCTCCTTCTAGTGCTCATAAGAGACTTTCTATTTTCTCTTGGAATGCAAGACTGAATCCTTGGCACCATCGCAGTCTCAAAATCCTCCTCACGCTCCTCATCTGACGTTGAATCATACACTGAAGGTTGTCCTCTCAACATATACAACCTATCCACCCGATTATCGATCAACTGTAGCTCTACCGGGTCCACTCCCTCCCTATAGATAAAGACATGTTCCCTCTTGAACAATATGCAATATCCTACATCCTCCAAGGTTTATACTAAGAGCAAGTTAACCCTCAACCCTGAAACAAAGATAACTCCATCATGCTCCAAGAGTCCCCCAAACTTGATTTGGAATCTAACATTCCCAACTCCACGTACATCTTTCGCCATACCACCTTCATTTACCATTTGTCGGCTAGGACCAATCTCTGTAAAATCTAGGAATACTCGCCAGATTCCCATCTAAAAAGATAAAAAGATAACACTCCCTCTTAGCGAGGGAAGTAATCGCTGCCACCACTATAATCTAGTTCCTTCACACTATGCTCTATAGGAGCTTCCTATGAACCTGGAGCCATACTTAACACCTGCATAGAACTCGAACTAGAATATCTTCTCCTGGAAACATCCTGGAACCTTGAGCTCACTTCATCTTGAGCATTGGTTCGATCAACCTAGCTAAGTCTCCTGCCAATGATCAGAAGAGACTCGCTCTCTTCTCTCGAAATGAAATACTGAATCCTTGGCACCATCACAGTCTCATAAGCCTCCTCACGCTCCTCATCCGACGATGAATCATACACTAAAGGTTGTGCTCTCAACATACACAACTTGTCCACCCGGTTACCAATCAGCTGTAGCACTATCGAGTCCACTCCCTACCTGTAGATAAAGACATGTTCCCTATTGAACAATATGAAATATCCTACATCCTCCAAGGATGATACTGAGAACAAGTTAACCCTCAACCCTGGAACAAAGAGAAGTCCATCAAGCTCCAAGAGTCCCCCAAACTCGAGTTGGAATATAACATTCCCAACTCCACGTACAACTTTCACCATACCACCTTCATTTACCACTTGTCGGCTAGGACCAATCTTTGTAAAATCTAGGAATACTCACCAAATTCCCGTCATGTGGCTAGAGGCTCCACTATTCACAATCCATCTGATATCACGTCCAAATCCTCCGCTGCCGACATTGGAAACTAGGGTCACCAAAGAAAATTCCCTGTCGAACTTTGAAGAAAAGTCCTCCATGGTTGGTTTAGTAGCTGTCTTAGGTCCTTCTGGTTCCTTCTTCTTATTCTTCCTCTCAGGACAATGAGAGGCAAGGTGCCCCAACTGGTTACAACAATAACATCTGAATTTACTCAAGTCCCTTCCAGAACTTTCTTTCTTCTTTCTCTTTGCTGTAAGAGAAGCATTCTCATCAACTATGTTCGTCTTCTGTTCATTTCTGTGAGATCTTTCTTGGATCTCCTCCCGAGTGAAATCATCCCACAGTCTGCTCCAATCTGGTATATGCTCATGTCCCACCACACACTTCATGAAGACTTCCCATTCTTTGATGAATCCATTTAAGGCTATCCTCACCAACTCAGAATCTGTAATGACCTCTCCAACAATTGCCAACTCATCTTTTACTTGATCCACCCGGGTAAGATAAGAAGAGACACTCTCCTCCTTCCCCATCTTGGTATCATGCAACTTAGCCTTCAAAGCCATCTTCCGGTTCTCGTTCTTCACATCAAACAAGTTCTTAATTGCATCCCACATCTCCTTGGTAGTATTTTTCTCAACCAAGTGTGGGATAAGGTGATCCTTCACCCCATCCAGAATAATCCTTCGAGCCTTGGATTCTTTGGTCTCATGCAAGTCCAAAGCAACAGGATCTGCTGTGGGAGGTGCCACAACATATTTGACATAGTTATAAATTTTGTTCTCCTTGAGAACGACTGACAATCAGACCTTCCACTGCAAGTAGTTGGAAATTCCATCCAACCAATCCTCATATCTAATTCTTGTAGCCATATTCCCTATCACAACTCAAGAAAAACAATCACACCCTTTTGTCCAAAAATCACACTGCCCACTGTCAGAGACAAACCTCTGATACCATGTAGATTTTTAATGACAAAAATCACCAAAATGAAATTCTGTCAAACACTTAGCAACCTGCAGATAAATGTCTTCATAAATTTCATAAATGCCTTAAACCCACATTCATAAATTATCATAACCAGAAATACACATTGCTAAGCAAAATAGCAGCGAAAATAAACATAGTGGACAACAACCCATAACACTCAGAAATTTAGGTAAATTCTAGGGAAAACCCCAATGTGGGGAAACCCAATGAGAGAGAGAGAGAGATATTATTATTCAGCTTTAGGCAAGTACAAATCAGCAACAAATACACATTTCCATCCAAAGAAAATACCTCATAGCACCAAAACAGTCCCAAAAATTCTGTCTCGATTTTTTTTCCAAATCTATACTATTGTACGACCTCCTCTATACCTTGTTTTATGTGCCAACAGTTAGCTGTACAAAATATTCCGTATGGCCCAGAAACAATGAAAAAAAATATGAAATCCACCTCGAAAATTGTGCCCAAAACTACCTCGATTTCTGTGCCAAATCCATACGACTTTACGGATCCATACAGTACGACCTCCCACAACAAAAAAATAATTTGGCCCCAAACTCACATAAATTTTTTCTTGGGATTTGTGCCCTCCTTCCTTGGAAAACGTCCCCTCTTTGAAGCTCACTTTCCTCTCTCAAGCATACTCAGAAAATCTCTCTCAATCTCCTCCCAATGTCTTCTCAACATGTCTTGCACACTACCCAATATATTCTTTTATAATATGAAAATGACATTTCCCCCCCAAAGTGTCTTTTCACCTTCCCCAACCCTAAATCCAAAGGCCAAGATTAGATCTTGCCTTTTTCAAGATCAAGGGTCATGATCCATTCCCTCCAAAATGAATCACTTGAAATATTAAAGTGATTTCACTTTATTACATAAGTGCTTTATGAAAATAAAGTCACTTTAAAATTAGAAGGTACACTTTATCAAAAAGTCAATTTAATAAAAGAATCACTTAAAACAACTTTATAAAAACTATTCCAAAGTTAAGTGCCGGGTAGTGTAAACATTAAGGTAACATCCGAATACAAGACAAAACATGCAGAGTACCTCCCAAGCTAAAAAGCTAACAATATCTTTCCTATATACTATGTTACAATCAGGCTCAACAATCTGAGTGCAATGAAGGATTTCAGATTTCTTGTTTCATTTCGCACATGAAGATAGATCAACAATAAAATGTCTAAATAAAGTGTTTGAGTAACAGTTCTCAAAGATGGAGTGATTGAACATCACATGCTCATTATCGTCATTAAGATCAGTGACAATGTGCTTCATATATCTTTCCCGATCAACCCTGATCTTATTCTGTTGTCCGTTGTCAGGTAACCACAGATGTGACCAGTCAGTAGAAAAATATCCATTCAATTTCTTTGACCAATCTCTACTTAAGAATAGGCCATATGGTTTTGGAATGTACACCACAGTAATGCCAATGAGTTGGTGGAATTTAGGGTTATATACCAATCTTATTAGGACATTTTTGAGCTCCCCTATAATATCGACAATTGACCTATCCAATTTCAAAATATGAATGTCACTTTTCTTAGGTTTAGCATTCACTTTATGACATATTGTATAGGGAATAACATTGGATGAGGCACCCAAATCCACCATACAATTATGGACGTTTTTGTTTAAAATTTCAAAGGTCAAGAGGAAAGGGGGCGTACTAGAGTTTGACCTCTTACCAATCAAAGAAGTATTAACAACATATTATTTCTTGGTAACTTTATTCTCAACATTTGTGCTTTGGATAAATTTTCCATTTTCTTTGCTTCCTCCCACATTAGTATCTTTATTTTTACATGAATATGATCCCTACAAAGTCTTAATAAAATTTTCTTGTATTTATGGTAACTTGTAAAGTTCAAACAAAGAAATGTTATCTTTAGTTTTATTCAAATCTTCCACAAAGTCATACTCCAGGTTATTCAAAAAAGAGGAAGATGAAGGATTTGTGGTGTTGGAAGTAAATTTTTTAGTAGTTGATGATTTCTTCGCAGTATCATAAGTGTAGGGATAATTGGAGGTTGTAGGTAACACTTTGCTTCTAGTATTGTAAGAATTCTAATATAAATGCACTTCTTCAGTATCATCTTCTTCATCTTCTCTAGATAAACTGTAAGAAACATTCCAAAATGAATTCACTTCTTGTCTAGAGGTTTCTTCTCCATCCTCAAATTGATCTTCCTTTTATGTTTCCTCTTCCCTTTCTTCTTCATATTTTTCATCTAAAAAGGCTTCACCACTAGATTCTAGAGATTTAAACATATTGATGAAATCTTCCATGTTAATCCCCTTAGTAGGTGGAGTAGTCTTATTGGTGGGAAGGATAGTATTTTTGAAGCGAGTTTGGAAAGTTCTTCTAGTGGATGTACCTTCTACAACATTCCTCTTCATACAAAAAATATCATTTGTGAGCTTCCTTACAATCCTCTGCAGGTTCTCCATATCCATGGAATATTAATCCTTTTTCTCAGCAAGCGCTTTGCTTGGGGGAGTTTTCTTCTTGGTATTTGATGATATGCTTTAGTCAGTGTTAAGTCAGGGTTGTCTTTTAAACTTAATATGTCTTTCTCTACCTTGATTACCTCTTTAAATGTATCTTCAAGTGTACATTTCTCAGCTCTCTTAACAAACATGGCCATGGAGACTAGTAGATATGAAGTATAGAATTCAATGGACATCCTCAATAGGCTTAGGAGTATCAAGAATATTATTAATCAATGACAAAAATCTTTGATTAAAATATTTAAGTTTCTCCTTAGGGTCCATTTTTATTCTAGGTAGTTCTAAAATCAATACCGGTGGGGTTTTATCATCCCCAAATTTCTCTGTGAATGCAGTTTTAAATGCGTTCTAGCTTGTAATTGACCCTTGTTTGAGAGAAAAATGCCAAGTAGAATCCTTTCCTTCAAAATTATAAGGAAAAAATATACAAACTACATCTTGATGTTATACATTCATAAACCTAACACCAAGCATGAACTTTTTAATATGAACCTCCACAAAATCTTTCTTTTTTGGGTCAAACTTTGGTAAAAGATTCTCAAGATGCTTGGGTAAAGGGTGATTGGCTGTTGGAAACACAACCACATCCCGAGCGATCCATTGAATAACATTTTGGATTGCATTAGTGTTAGCCATGTTTCCACCAAGACTTCTTGAATGATCGCTTGAAGGTTCTTCATCCGAGGATTCTACTTTAGAGGAATCTCTAGGGGTAACTAGAGGACAATTAAAAGGAAGTGGTAGTTCACCACCACAGAGGGCTACATACTCTTCAAAATTTAATTTAGAAGGACTAGGTACTCCCCTAAGAAAGTTATAAAGTTTATAATTAGGGGTCTTGATGGTTGGGCTACCAACGTTGGTTGGAGAACTAGCATTGTTCGTCTTTCGGGTTTAGGTTTCCATTGTCACTTGAGTAGATGGTATTCAACCAGTTAGAGTCCAATATTTCTTGTCATGGATTGGGTGAGGACACTATATTGTAGAAAAAACTATGAAATTTCAGAAATTCTTAGGTTGGGGGAACTTGACGCCGCGAGAGTGGGTTGGTGCACACTTAGTTGACCCGAAAGTTGAACTGGTGTATCCAATAGAGTTGGGTGAGAGTTTAAGATCTAATTAGGATGAGGGGTATGCGATTAATTATATCAATATGGTTTTATTTGAGGATTAGAATGGGTAGGGTTAGGGTTACACAAATATTTACTAGCCATTCATTTTCATGGCCCTCCTTCTAGTGCTAATTTTGTTGATGGGTCAAAATGACCTATAAATCAGTGAGGGAAAATGCCCGATGGCGATTCCCAATTAGAATCATTCTTGTTTGGTATGGAAAGTTCCAACCAATGTCCAGGTCTGTTTTCCACTGAGAATTTTATTACAGAAGAGGAGAATGAATTGTCCTCCAAAGAATTATTTCTAAATATAAATCTAACTAAACAAGGTAAATTCAAAACTATCTATTCTGCGTATTATTCTAACCTATCATGATTGAAAGATTTTCTAAAATGTCAATCACAATATCAAATGATATTACTGATTACAAAAATAGTTCATGTTAACAACAATAGGTTTAAACAATAATGAAACAAATATAAATCATAGAGTTATTGATTACACCTGCAAGATCACCACTGTATCCATAGGTAATCACAAATGTATAAGTTTCTCAAATAATAAAGACATAAATAGTTCATATGAAATATAATTCAAGAAAATCATAAATCAATTATACATGTAGATAAATCCCATGTTGGAATACTGAGAGGGGGGGTGAATCAGTATGAGCACAATTAGTACTTTTAATCACAATATAAAACCTCCAATAAATATCATGGGCATTCAATATATCATCAACACCACAATTCAATGCATAGACATAACATAAACATAGTACACCGAAATTTTATGTGGAAACCCAATGTGGGAGAAAACCACATAATTATTTTCTTATTTATCAAAGAGTACATTCATTGGAAGCACCAAATTCTTATTTCTCTAGCTACTACTGGAAGGAGGCTCCAACCCCCTATTTACATAATGCAATCCGAAGGAAGATCCAAATCTCTAATTTATCGACTTCAATCAGAAGGAGGCTACAACCCCCTTTTATTTCCTTGTCCAACCGCCTTGAAATATAAATGTAAATCAATATGTCACTACCTTTGTCACTGTAACTAATATCCTTTTGTTTTTGTTGTTTCTGATAATTCTATTATTGCTACTGATTTCAATAGTTCATCAAGATTGCAACCACACATACCTCATACCAAGATCCATAAGAGAGTTCTTCAAATCAAATACTTATGAATCACTAAGACATATTTGTTCCCGATTTATTCAGAGTACACACCTTAACATACACAAGAAGACATACCTTCAACCTGTTGTTGACCTGTGTTTTATATCTATGATCTTCAACAACTTTTCTTCACAGGTCCATGACCCTTACACTTTTTTCTTGCGATTGTATGCGCTTTTCCCCATTGCAGCTCACTGATGTTTGTGCTTTTCTTCCTAAAACCCATGGATTTACTCAAAGAACTTGGATCTCTAAATTTTTTTTCATACGCTCGACTTTTGAAAAATTCTGTATTCACTGGACTTCATTGACTCCAACTTATTAGCTTCATATTTGCTAATTAGTATTCAATGAAGTGATATTAAATTGACTCTTCTTTGTGTTTTAATGAGGATCTCATGATGACATGCAACTAAAATGCAACTTGTTAACTTATATTTACAGTTTCTTTAACATGCAACTGACATGCAGCTTGTTAACTTCCATTTACAACTATTTTACTTCGACATGCAACTTATTAACCTGACATGCAACTTTTTAACTTCTGTTTACAATTACTTTAACATGCAACTGACATGCATCTTGTTAAATTCTTCTTACAACTACTTTACTTTGACATGTGACTTGTTAAATTTCTGTTCAGGGGTTGACATCAATGACAACCAAACTTTCAACAATTAATATTTCAACAATCTCCCCCTTTGGCATTGATGGAAAAAATTAGACATGATTGATGGAACACTCATGCTCATGTTGGCTCCCCCTATCTTCTTTCCTCTTCTCTTCATTTCCATGCCTCTATTTTTCTCTCCCCCTTTGACATCAATGAAAAAGGGTGACTTTTCCTTGGGGCTACTCCCCTTGTTTATAATCCTCTAATCTCTTCATGTAACTTCCTCGTGTAAATATCTGATAAAAAAACATTCAAAAATCATTCAAGTCATTCATCATTACCATTTATCTCTCCCTATCATACTGTGCCAACTACTATGCATATCACTATGGGGATGAAACTACTCCTAGTTTCTGTCGAAAATACTCAAAAGCTTCTCTCGGAAGAGGTTTGGTGAAGATATCTGCAATTTGTTCTTTTTTCATAACATACTCTACCTTAATGTTCTTCTCTGTAACTTGTTCCCATAGAAAGTGAAACTTTATAGGAATGTGTTTCGTCTTGGAATGCATCACTGGATTCTTAGAGAGACTTATAACACCGGTATTATCATAGAATATCAGAATAGGCTCGTCATATTCCACCTATAGGTCCTGCAATTTTGCTTCATCCAGAGAGGTTATGTACAACATGTTGTTGTTGCAATGTTCTCTTCTTCTGTTGTGGAAAATGATACTGAATATTGTTTCTTGCTCAACCAAGATACTAGACAATCACCCAAGTATAAGGTTGCTCCACTTGTACTTCTTCTATCATCAACACTTCCTGCCCAATCCACATTTGTGTATACAACTAGAGATAGATCATTTCCTTTTGGATACCATAATCCATAGTCTTCTGTTGCATTGAGATATATTAATATTCTCTTTGCTGCCATGACATGTGTTTCCTTCGATGATGCTTGAAATCTTGCAACATGTCCAACTAATTGCATCACATTTGGTCTCGATTCTATCAAATAAAGTAAACTGCCAATCATCGATCTATAGAGTCTTTGATATGCATCCTTATATTTATCATCTTTGCTCAATTTGCAACTAGTCTGCATGAGAGTACTTATGAGCTTGAAATCTATCATTACAAACTTCTTTAACATTTCTTTTATCTACTTGGTCTAGGAGATGAAAATACCTTTATCTTGCTGACATATGGGGAGTCCCAAAAATAAAAACAACTCACCAAGTAATGACATTTTGAATTCATTATGCATGTCTTTATCCAATTTCTAACTCATCATGTCATCATCACTTCCAAAAATAATATCATCAACATAAACTTCAATGATTAATATACTATATTAATTTACCTTTATGTTGATATTGTTGTCTACATTACCTTTCATGAACCCTTGCTGTTGTAGATACCTGTCCAATCTTGAATACTATGATTTGGGGGCTTGTTTGAGTCCATACAGTGCCTTCTTCAATCTACAAACATAATCTTCCTTTTTTGATAGTATAAATCCATCTGGTTGTTTGATGTAGACATATTCTTCTTGTTCTCCATTTAGGAAGGTTGATTTACATCCATCTGATATACTTTGATTTTCTTAGAACATGCATAATCCAATATCAATCTGACTACTTCCATTTTGGAAACAGTGGAAAATTTTTCTTCAAAATCTATTTCCTTCAACCTGAGCATATCCCTTGCACACTAACCTCACTTTATTCCTATTTACCTGTCCATCCTCATTCAACTTGTTTATAAATACCCATTTTGTGCCAATCACGTTCTTATTCTTAGGCTTTGGAACAAGTTCCCATGTTTCATTCTTATCTATCTGATCCAGTTCTTCTTCCATAGCTTTGATCCAGTGTTCATTAGTGCTGACTTCTTCAAAATTGTTGGGTTCAACTATGGAAAACAATGCTAGATGTCTTTGTTCTAGTGAGAGTAATTTTCTTCGGGTTTCAACTCCTGCATATTTATTCCCAATGATCTATTTTGGTGGATGATTTTTCTGCACTCGCCGACTAGGAGTTTTGGGATATATATGAAGTTTTTTCTGGTCATATTCCTCTTGATTTGCTTCTGACTGATCTTCTTCTTCTTCCACTTCTGCTTCTTCTACTTCTTCTTTAAAATCCTCTTCTCCTTCCTGCTCATTTGAGTATTTTCTTTCTTCTTTGGGATTTCGTAGACTGGTCTCGTCAATTTGTACATTGATTCTTTTCACTATTATGTTGAGTCTCAAATTGAAACACTTATATTCCTTGCTTTTTTTTGAGTACCCAACAAATATTCCTTTGTCAACTCGGGAGTCAAATTTTCCAATCCTTCAGTCTTCTCTTTTGATATAGCACTTGCTTCCAAATACTATAAAATGCTTCACATTTTCCTGTCTTCCTTTCCATAGCTTGCAGGGAGTATTATCACTATTACTTATGAGAATTCCTTTGTTCAGGATATGAAATGCTATATGTACTACATGTGCCCAAAATATGTCACCCAACTTGGAATATTTCAACATGGTTCTGGCCATTTCATGTACTGTGCTGTTCTTTCTTTCAACGACTCTATTTTGTTAAGGTGTGTTAGAGCAAGATTTTCCTCACCCTATGCAATCTTGCAAAGAGGGCCTTATTCCATTTCCCTATGTAGAATTATCTTCCATGTTGATAAAATATAGAGACAAAAATACAAATTTTTCCACTTGTACGCATCTTGCACACTATACAACAAGTGTATACACAGGCTGCTCCACTACAACCCACGTACATCAGGATTTGTGCTAGAAAATAAAAATTAAATGCCGGGTTTCCATGTCACGACAGGAGATATCTGATCCTTGTCCTTCCATATACTGGAAACGTTCCAACTCGACCCTTTAGTTCCATTTTGAAGGCTATAAATGGGCCAATTCTGAGCTATGGAAATGGAGAAGAATTCAACTTTGAGAGCAAAGTTACTCTGGAGAAATAATTACTTCATATTGAGTTTGCATCCCTTTGTCCTTTAAGTCTGAACAAAGTGTTCAACCCCCAAGCTCTTCCCTTATTGATGGATAAACCCATTGTCTCCCTTTTATGAGCTTGCCTTTGGTGGAGGATTGAAGTGGTGGAGGCCCAGCTGGAAGGACCTTAGTTTCTCGGTTCCGAACTGTGCTAACATAGAAGTCTATAATATTTTCGCTTCTGCTGATAATTTATTAATAGAAATACTCCTTTCCCGTCCAATTGATATCTTGCAAATATATGAGTTATTATCCATGGGCATATTGTTATGTTATTAATGGATTATGCTATCTAATGTGCTAACCTTTTACATTATCACCATATGCTTTCTTTGCTTGTTTGTTGAGAACTAGTTGCAGGTATATAGCTTTGGGTTCAAGTGCTCAACGATGGTCTTCATCGAACATTTGGATGAGGTAGGCCTCTTTCTTATCTCACTTTCATATTGGTTTAGATAGCATATGTTTGGAATAGAGTTGTTTTCTGTAGTCATTTCCATTTGTTGTGGTTTACCCTAACCATAGAGAGATTTTCCTCGTAACAAGGTGTCCTGGCTACTGAGAATTGCCTTTTTATTCCATTTTCACCATAAAAATCCATGAATTATTTCGATGTAAATTCTCCACAATTGTCTGATCTCAAACAAATTTAATTTTCAATTCTATCTCTGTTTCAACCATCTCTTTGTATATCTTGAAGTGTTCAAATGCCTCTAACTTCTTCTTGAGAAAGCAAACTACAATCATTCTTGTGTAGTCATCAATCAATAACATGAAGTACTATTCACCATTTAATCCCTTTGTTCTCGTTGGTCCACATAGATTGGCATGTACAATATTTAATGGTTTTGTCATTGAGTACTCCTTTAATTTGAACTTGGTCCTGGTCTGTTTTCCCTGTATACAATGCTTACATAGAGTATTCGCTGGCTTTGAAATTTTAGGCATTTATTTTACTGCTTCCTTTCTGTTGATATTGACAATATTGTCAAAGTTAATGTGACCCATTCTTCTGTGCCACAGACAACTATCATTTTCCTTTCCTAAGAAACACCTTTCTTTTCCAATTTCATTCAAAACATATATGTTGTTTGGAGTCCTTATCACTGTCACCACTAACTTTCCTGATCCTTCTCTCCTAATTTCACATTTCTTTGAGTCAAAATGAAGTATGTGTCCTTGATCTCACATTTGAATTACTCTCAACAGATTGTGTTTCATATCTTTGACTAGTTGAACATTTTCTACCATGGAATTTTTGCTTCCAAGCTTAAATGTGCCTCTACCTATAAATTTAGTTGAATGATTATTTCCAAATGAAACTGATCCATCTCTTTCTTTCTTCAGATTTAGAAACTTGTTCCTGTCACCTGTCATATGCTTTGAACAACCACTGTCAACATACCAATCAATTTTTCTGTGTTGGACTTGTAGAGAAAGCGGGCATTGATTCTACTTTCTTTTCCATATCTCTTGTGGTTCTGATATATGATTGTTAATGCTTTTCTTTGGTTCCCTGGGTGGAATAATCAATCTACAATTCTTCGCTATGTGTCCAAAATTGTTGCATTTGTAGCACTCTACTTCATTTCTCAATGAACCAAAACTGTTTTGGTTTCTGCTGTATGCTTCATAAGATCTTATGGGATAAATATTATTTAAGTACCCTTCATAATTTCTTCTGTTCTTAGCATAGTCTATGCATTTTACAACCTTATGCCCAAAATTAGCACAATTAAAACAATGACCATAAAATAATCTTTGATACATGGGAGTAGATGATATTATTTGTGATGCACTCCTTTTGAATTTGTCTTCTTTATTTCTGGAATGTTCTTCTTTGGGGGATTTCATTCTTACTTTTTGACAGAATCTCTGACAATCTTTGCATAGCTTCTTTGTTCCGCTTCATGTTCTGTTGTCTTGGAGCTCGATCCTTTCTCATTCTGTACTTGATTGTATCCTATTATGGATATGTCATTTGATGGTCTTTGACTACTGATGATTTGATCCAATATTCTGGTGCTCTTCTGCTGCATATCTTTCTTTTGAATATCTTTCCTTAAAGAGACTATTTCTGCTTCCAAGCTTTCAATTGTTTTCTCCTTCTCTTCTAACATAATTCAAAGTATTTCCTCAATTATGTCGTCTTCTTCTATTTGAATTTTTAGACTTGTGATCATCTGCTTGATTTCTTCACAGTTGGAATTATGAGATCCCTCTTTCATTTTTAACTCTGCCTTGAGTGACTTGTTTTTCTTTCTTTCTATCCTAAGTTCTTCTAATTCACTAATTAGCTCTTCTATGAGATCGACTTCACCTTCTTCTTCGGAATCATCTTCTACTTCCATAAATAATTCTCTTTCTAAATCACTGTCACTATCATTATCCTCCTCATTTGATGAGGAACTATCCTCCTTTGAGTAGAAACTTTTCTGGAAGAATTTCCTTTTGTTTCTTCCCTTATTTCCCTTTTGATATTTCTTTTCCCTTTTAGAAGCTTCTTCTTTATCACTATATTTATTCTTATGAGGACATTTAGAAGAAAAATGACCAATACCACCACAATTAGAACATTTCAATGGAAGCATACCTTTATACTTGCCAATTCCTTTCTTTAATTTCCTTATGAAGTTACCCATGTCTTCATCTTTGTTTTCATCATCAATAAAACTGCAACCTGGTTTTGACTTTTTTTTGTTCTTTTTCTTTGTCTTCTTGGATGCCTTGAAAGCCGCTTCCTTCATGACTGGGTTATCTTGTTATGTTCTCATTTCATAGGATGTAAATATTCCATGTAGCGCGTCCATTCTCAATGTACCGAGATCTGCTCTTTCTTTTAGGGATGACATTTTAGGATCAAATATCATAGGAAGAAATCTCAATACATTTTGAACAACCACTAAGTCATCAAATTCTACTCCCAATCCATTAATAGTGTTAATTCTTTTGTCAAATCACAAAAGGTAGGATGCAATGTATTCATCTTCCTTCATCTTCAATTGTTCAAACCTAGCTCTGGATATTTGAGGCTTAGATCCCTTAAGTTTGGCATCTCCTTCATAAATGTTTTGGAGTTTATCCCAAAGATCCTTTGAACTATCACAATGCATAACCTTGAAAAATAATGAATCAACTAGACTTCTTAGAATGGTACCTTTATCCTTTGAGTTGTTTTCATTGAGCTGCTTTCCATATTTGACGGTTGGGGGAGTGGTTGGTGCTATATACTCATCTACTACTGATTTCCAAACATCAAATCCATGTGCTTGTAAAAAGGTTTTCATCCTTTTATTCCAGAAGGTATAGTTCTGACTGTCAAATATTGGTGCTCCAATCTTAGCGTATTCCATGATCTCCTTCCAATAGTTATAGTTCTTCCTGAAGGACCTACTCTGATACCAATTGTTGGAATACTGAGAGGGGGGGGGGTGAATCAGTATGAGCACAATTAGTACTTTTAATCACAATATAAAACCTCCAATAAATATCATGAGAATTCAATATATCATCAACACCATAATTCACTGCATAGACATCACATAAAAACTGTACATCCAAATTTTACGTGGAAACCCAATGCGAGAGAAAACCACATAATACTTTTCTTATTTATCAAAGAGTACATTCATTGGAAGCAACAAATTTCTATTTCTCCAGTGATCTAGATTATTTTTAGCACAAAATGAGAGTGGAGATATAATAAATAAATGTATAGAGATATATCAGATATAAAATAATATAAAAGAGATATATCAAAAATATAACCATAAACACAGAGATACAGTAATACATGATTTCTATTAATGGGTGAAATGTACAAAACTGTAGAAATACAGAGTGAAAGATGCACTAGAATGGTGGCAAATTATCTCTAAGAAGAGATGTGATAGCTACGCTTATTCACAAGAATATGGATGTTACAATGAGGCTCCAAAATCCTTTTTAACATAAATAAAATCCAAAACCCTAACCCTGGAAGATGAAAAGCCAACAATTTTGTGGACCTCGTTTTGGGTAGTCTGGTGTATCAACTACCTGAGGGTGTAACTTTGGCATACGATCTCTATTTGGGGGGCACGATAGATTGTTGGAAAGGTATAGAAATTGAGATTCATTTTGGGGGCTCAATTAGATCCTTTGAATGTCATTTAGGTGTCTGATCGTGAAAATACGTCGTTTAGGCCCTCAAAATGGCCCTAGAATTTTGGGACCCAAAAACCTACTAAAAATAGTAAGTTGCCAAAAAAATGTTTTGAGCGAGTTGGAATAGGTGGGTGGCCACTGATATCCTCCTAGATCAATCTTCCCTCTTTAGGAAGAAATGGTCTCCATTGCGTTGATTTCCTGGGGGAGAGGGGAAAGTGTTTGTTGAATCTGAATCTTGGTGAGCTGCTTGCCTTGCTGGAGAAGTCACACTGCTTAGCTTGTTGAAGACTGTCACGAACCTATTGTTGGAGGGGTTGAATCTATTCCACCAACTTGTTGCATCTTGGCTTGACTGGGAAGTGTGTAGGTACCATTGTAGGTGAAGAAACAATATCTTCTTTCTCTTATGCAATTTGCTTCTATTGGAAAGAAAGTTCTTGGGCCAAGGCTGCAGTGTCCTTTTGAACAAATTATGAAGAGGCTTAATTTTGCAGTATGAGAGATTACCTTGCAGCACTCTTTTGGTGGGACAATAGTCATAACTACCTTTGGTATCATATAGAGATGACCCCCCAAAGTAACAATGACACTACGGGGTTGAGACTCGTAAATAACATGGCGCTTCCATATATATGGCTGGCCCAAAAGAACATCACAGAGATCCAACAGGATAACATCACATAATACCTCATACTTGAAGGGATGGATGTTGTATGACAATCAACACTGCTAGCTGACACATAGATCTCATCCCTAGCGAAGCCACCTGATATTGTATGGTTGCGGGTGTGGTGTTGTCGATAATCCCAACTGTTTGATGAACTCTGCTGAGATGAGGTTCTCTGTCTTCATCTATCAATAATAAAATGTAGTGGGGTCCCCTTTATTGGTTTTACATCATATAAGATATGATCAATATTCAATGTATTATTACAATGATGAGTGTTCCATATATAGGGAACATAAGGTGACCATCCATGAAAGGATGCGTCCCTTGAATAATCAAAAACTATTTATTATTATCATTTACTTATTATATATACTATATTTAATAATCAATAGTAATTATATTATTAATTATTATCTTTAGAGAATGTTTTCCTGATGTTGTCCAAACATCAACACTCCCTCTCAACGAGGGAGACATTCTGCAACATGCCACTCTTGTCTTTGAAGTATACAAACTTCACCCTAGACTCATGACACTTGTCTGTTAGTCTTGGGAGACATCTCTCTCCCACCTGAACCAAGGAGAAAATCCTTCTGTGGCTCTCCCTCTGAGCCAATTAACTCAGGCTCACTCTGGGTCTGCACGTAATAACATATAACATCTTGAGTATTTATCATTCCTTGTCAAATTGTCATGACTAGGACAAAGACTATACTAAGATATTTCACCACAGGCACACACCTATGAGTGAATGTTGGCTTGATGATAACTGACATGTGGAAAGCACTTCAAGCACCTCGAGTCCATATTATTCCTTGTCATGATCAAGGAAGGAATACATCTGGGCCTATTTATCACAAGTGCACCTTTGTGATAAATGTATCCTATCTCCCTTGGTCTACAGCCCAATGTAGGAGAAGTTATGCCCGATGCTAAAACATCAACACTCCCTCTTAGCTAGGGAGGTATCTTTCCATAGTAGTACACAACTATTGTCTAGAGACACACAGTCTCCACCAGTGGTACAAAACCACCATAGTAGTAAAATATTTGTCACACATGGCACTCCTAAGTGGACTTCTAGAGGCTACTCCCTCTAGGAACACTTAGGGTCAACTCCCCATAGTGTGAGACATCAAGGGTCAACTCCCTTGACATGTCCTTATGTTCTCTGAACATGGGACGATGGGATATAAGCCCAAATTCACTTATTCCTTCTCAAATAAGTGTCCTCACAGATCAACTCAACTCAATTCACAGAGGAGTATGATCTGTAGAAAGTTTTTCACACATGGCACTCCATGTGGACTTCTAGAGGCTACACCCTCTAGAAACACTAGGGTCAACTCCCATAGTGTATGATGTCAAGGGTCAAATCCATTGACATGTCCTCATGTGATCTCCACATGGGACGTTGGGTTATAAGCCCAACTGCACTTATTTCTTCTTGAATAAGTGTTCCACTTATCCCTTCTCGGATAAGTGTCACCATAGATCAAATCAACTTAGTCACATAGGAGTACGATCTGGAAAATGTCTCAGGAAGTTGCAAACATCAATACTCCCTCTCAGTGAGGGAGGCATTCTCTGCCACGCCAAGTCTGTCATGAAAGTACTTGAACTTCGTCTTGGTTTGGTAAGAATATCAACAACCTGCTCATCTGTAGGAAGGTACTACACAAATACTTCCTTCCTCTACACCATGTCTCAGATGTAATGGTACTTGATATCAATGTGGTTCAATTTGTCATGAAACAATGGATTATCAGAGATCTTCACACAACTTTAGTTACCATAGTGAATAATGGTGGAATCTAGCACATGTTCGAATAAATTAGCATGGAGCTCATGAAGCCACACTGCTTCATAGACTATCATACTTAATGCAATGTACTCTTCTTCTGTTGTTCTCAAAGCCATAGAAGTTCGTTTCCTGCTACACCAGGAAACCATGGAAGATCCCAAAGTGAAGCAACACCTGAAGGTGTTCTTTCTGTCCACTGCGCTCCCTGCCCAATCAGAGTCATTATATTCCTTCCATATCATATCAATACTGGAAGTATATATCAGACCATGTCAAAATGTGCCTCACAAGTTTCTCAACACATGTTTCACAACAATCTAGTGTGTCTATCTCAGCTGATTTATAAACTGGCTAAGCGCGCTCACTGCATAACAAATATTTGGTCCAGTGTTAACTAGATACATCAATTATACAATCAGCTGTCTGTACAGAGTCAAATGAATTTCGTCAAAATCGAAAGAAGACACACTTAGTTTCTTTAGATTTGTCATCATTGGTATAGCCACGGGCTTGAAGTTCACTATCTCAAACTTCTTCAATATCTCAACTATGTACTTCCCCTGACTCAGGAAGATCTCATTAGTTCTCTGCCACACCACTAGTCCCAAGAAGTAGTGAATCATACCAAGGTCCTTCATCTCAAACTCAGAGGCCAACGCATACCTGCATTCAATAATAAGGCTTTCTGTATCGGTGAGGAATAAATAATCAACATAGAGGACTAGAATCAAGGCCTCATCGTTAACAATCTTGTAGTACATGTTGGGATCAACAACACTTTTGTTGAAGCCCAACCTCATCAGGTGTCCATCAATCCTCTCATGCCAAGCTCAAGGTGCCTGCTTGAGTCCATACAGGTCCTTCTTCAACCTACACACATGAGACTCCTTCTCATGTATGATGAAACCATTTGGCTGCTCGATGTATATTTCTTCCTCAATCTCTCCATTGAGAAAGATTGTCTTCACATCCATTTGACGTAGTTTTCAACCCATGGATTCTGCGAGGGCAATAATCGTCTGGATAGAAGTGTATCGAACAACAGGAGAAAATGTCTCCTCATAATCTATTCCCTCCACCCGAGAGAATCCTCTAGCAACAAATCTTGCTTTGTGTTTCTCGATGCTTCCATCAGTTGTATGTTTGATCTTATAGATCCACTTGGAAGTCACTACAAACTTCCCTTCAAGTCTTGGAACAATATCCCACACATCATTCTTCATGATGGACTGATACTCCTCCATCATGGTATCTCTCAATATTGGCTGACTAGATGCCTCCTCATAACAAGAAGGCTCAGAATCAACGATGTGGCTCATAGTTTCGACATAGAAAGAATATATTTGATGTCTCTTTCTCTCTCAAAAGGTACCACGAGGAGTTGCATGTCCTTCTGCCTCCTACAGATTCTAACGATCCCAAGTAGGTATCTTCTGACCTACTACAATATTTCTTGGAACATCAACTGGAGGTACAAGATCAATGGGATCAATAGGCTCAATTGTCTCCCTTTGAAAGGAATGTCATCTTAGACAATATTTGAGATATAAAGGTTTCCTCATGAAACCAATGTCTTGGTTCATTCATCTGACCATCTGAGGCATGTCAGGATGAATTCTACACCATCTTGCTTGTCTATGTGTTGAAGCTTGGATGCTTCATGTGCACCATGTCTCAGATGAAGTCCTGCGAGAAGCCTCACTACTTCCATGACTTGTGTAATTGGCTAAGATATATTCTACCTCTACAGTAATGAGTGTTATAGAAGTCTCCTTCAACAAATCTTGACAGATATCAAGCTGAGGCAACACCCTCTGGTGTGCTTTCTATCAATTGCACTCTCTGCCTAGTCAAAAATATATATCTCCGTAGTGTTTCTTCACCTACTGAGATATATCCAATTGTACCACACTAGTACACTTGCTTTGCTACAACTTAGTCTTCTCAAATCACAAGTTAGATTAGGGTGCTTACTACAAAGCACTATCTAGCTCTTTGCTTGGAGAGTAGGTCATCTACTCTCTCTGTAGCTACTCCCTCTGGGATTTCACAACTACTCCCTTTGGGAATCTATAACTGCTAAGCATTAAGACTGAGAGTAGCTTCTCTACTTTGTCATAAATTTTCCTCCTCCGGGACTGCTCTCTGTGGAAGTGGCTCCTCCACCTTCTCCTGGAACACACCAATGTGGCCACTCTCCTCGATAATGAGTTGATTTGTTTCACATGTACTTAAAAAAATATGGGTTCACCAAAAAAGGAACACCATGGTAATAAGCTCTCTACAGTTGAGGGCTTCATGAACAAACTCGTTTTGCAGGAATAATGCTCCACTCTAGGTTTGATGTGATAATCTCGATGAATTGATTCGAAGTAGTGCCAAGCTTCATCCACTAAGCCAACATGGTTGCAGGAATTTAGAATGGCCAGGAGGGTGACATAATTGGGCTTCAACCCAAGCTGTTGTGTTTGTTCAAAGAGCACGAAAACCTCTTTGGTGTCACCATGCCTACCATACCCAACAATGATGGTGGTCCATGAGACAACATTTCTTTCAGGAATTTTATCAAACGCTTGGTGTGCATCCTCAATGGTGTCGCATTTCACATACATATCAACAATTGAACTTTCCAAGATGATGTTAGGCTCATTCTTGGTTTTGATAATGCAGGCATGTAGTTGTTTTCCTTGGCCCAGAGAAACTATGCTTGCACATGCTCTAAGAATGATCGGAAACGTAAACTTATCGGGTTTCATACTGGACTGTTGCATCTTATTATACAGTCCCAATGCTTCACTGCCATACCCATACAATGAATATCCCGCAGCCATCGCATTCCATGAGACCAAATTTTGTTCAGACATTTCGTCAAACAGTTGGAGTGCATAAACCAAGTTCCCCTAAAGGGCACTGCAATTCATTGACATCCACAGATCTAGGTCTTTCAAAGCGTTCCACATATACCTTTTAGTACAGAGTTTTGATTTTTCCATGACTATTTCTCCCGAAAATGCAAGGTGTGAGAAACGATAGACGTTTAACATGACTCTAACTCCTCTCTGTGTTTGACCCAAGAAGCAAAATAAGTCCCATTCTCATCTCTAATTTTTTTTTTTTTAAAACATCTACCAAGAATGTTGATTGCAAAATTCAACAACGTGAAAGAATTCAAAGACTTGGTTGCTGGCACAATTTCCAGCTAAATATACCTCTATATATCAACATTTTCATTTACGTTGGGATATATTGTATCCATGCAATCTCAAGATTCGAAGCCCCGTGGATGTAACATCAATATCACTGACGAGATTGTCTCTCGCCCATCCGATGCCTCTTTTGTCCCAATGGCTAGGTTTATATTTACCTGGGCCCTCCCGTGAGGGAGTCAGCCCAGTCCTTCTCTGATACCATGTTGGTTTTACATCATATAAGATATGATCAATATTTGATGTATTATTACAATGATGAGTGTTCCATATATAGGGAACATAAGGTGACCATCCATGAAAGGATGTGTCCCTTGAATAATCAATAACTATTTATTATTATCGTTTACTTATTATATATACTATATTTAATAATCAATAGTAATTATATTATTAATTATTGTCTTTAGAGAATGTCTTCTCGATGTTTTCCAAACATCAACACCCTTCACCCACATCTGTGAATGAAAAAGGCACTCCGCCTCTTCAGGATTTGCTGGTTCTTCTGGTTGAATTGTTGCGGTCGCGACAATAGTAGTGGGGTCTGTGTCAATGATCTGTCTTCTCCCATTATTTTATGAATCAGGGTTCAACTTCTTTTCTTTGATCTCAACTACCAATTATTGTTTTAAGTGACATTCATCAGTGTTATGCCAGGGGATTTTGTGGAAATTGCACCACTTTCCAATGTCCTTCTTCGTATTTCCGTTACCCTTCTTTTCCTGTGGCTTGGACTAGTTTTCTGGAGGTCGGTAGTTAGGTTTGTCTTTACCATACTTTGGTTGTTTCAGATTTGAAGACTCGAACTCCTGTTTATTATGGTGCCTAAATTTCTGCTCGATTTTGATAGCATATCGATAGGCAGTTCCTAGTGATGAGATGTCTAGGAAATCCATTTCAGTTTGGATGTACCTATGCAGAGCCCCGTGATATTTCATGACCAGATGCCACTCGAAGTCTTTGATACCTAGATTGGTGCGCAAAGTATGGAAAGTATTTGTGAAATTTGACACTGTTTGACCCCTCTCTTGATATAGTGTGGTCCATCTCATGTACTGGTCGCCATAGTTACCAACAAGGCAATATTGTTCCTTGACTGCATCCACAAAAAAATACCAAGTGGGATCAACCTCATATATTACAGACTCCTCTGTGGATATTTTCTCCCAGTAAGTTTCCCACCAATGTTTGATATGGGGGAGAGCCTTAAGGAGTGCGAAGGTGATCTTTTTCCTATCGGAAAAATTGTGAACATAGAAACAAACTTCTAGCAGATTTAACAATTTTTCTAGGGAATCCACATCGATCTGACCTTGAAATATGGGAATATCAAAATTAACTTGTACCTTGAAAGGAGAGGTTCCTCCAAAGTGGATGCTTGATGAAGACAGATCTGTTGTTATCGAAAGACATTGAATAATGTGGGAAAAATTATCCATCATTTCATCCCTCTGTAGTGTGAGAGCTTGCTCAAGCAACAAATTAATAAATATTTTGCTCTGTTGTATTTTTTTTCTTTTTCCATGGAGGGTTTCTTGGGCGTGTAAGAGAGATTATCCTTAAGAGAGACAAGATCGAGACCCAATTTTCTACACTCGGACCTCATATGGGACATGCACTCAAAAACGATCAAGAGCAACCTGCTATGATACCACTGATCTAGATTATTTTCAGCACGAAATGAGAGAATATATATAATAAAGAAATGTACAGATATATATCAGATATCCAATAATATAACATATATATAACCATAAACACAAAGATACAATAATACACAATTTCTGTTAATGAGCGAAATGTAGAAAACTGTAGAAATATGTTGGCCCTTGACCAAGTTTTGAAGTTACTTGGTCATATTTGACCATTTTTGGGATTTCGACAGCCTGTCGAAGATGGAGCACCAGACGAAGCAAAGATCAAGGGATCTCAACCCACTTTTTGGATTTTTGGACAATGTAATGGGAAAGGGATGTCGGCCCGTGGGTTTACCCACGTTTAGGCCCACTTTTGCAATGTATAAATAAACATATAGGCATCTAGTAGAGGAGGACTATATCTATGTGATGTAAGCTAAGTGCTAATAGTCTATGTAAGTTCTCTATGCATGATTGTAGAAGGTTTACAGAGATAAGTGTAAGTTTTTGTAGAAGTTATAGAAGGCTTTGTGCTGTAAGCGCAAGGAAGAAGGGTCTAGCGAGCTGCGCAAATCTTCTGTCCTATGCGAGGAAGGGTTTTTGATGGCTTTGTGCCTATAACTGATTGGAGATGCTAATAAAGAAGGAGAGTTGGTGGACGTAGCCCCAGGGTGGGGGTGAACCACGTAAATATGTGTGTTATGCTCTGTGCTTTGACTTGATGTGTTTATCTCTACTTTGGCTAAGTGATTTGATATATTTAGATAGGTCTACTTATGCTTTGTGCTTCATTATATGTATATGAATAGTAGATCTGATATGTATGAAGATGCTTAGTGTTGAACTACTATATCTAACCTGTTTTACTGTTGCTAAGTGATAAATTACCTTAGATATAAGTGAATACTATGATGCTCTGTGTTGTCTGTGAAGTATGATAAGGGTTGAATATTGATGAATGATTGATGCTATTTGCTCTATAAGAGATATAATCACAGATCCGTGTCCCAGCTAAGGTTGCAGACACTTGATTCTTGCAACCACCCCTGCCTCTACCTTGGGTGAGACTTCATTTGCTTCGCAGGTGTTGCCGAAAGGGCCGATAGTTAGGGTTTTGTTGGTGCGTTGTTGTAGCGTTGAACCCTGGGTCTGCCCCTATGCCAACAAATGGTTATGTTGCCAGGACTTGAAACTGTGATTGCTAGGAACTGAGGAAGAGGAAGCTTTGTGCAAAGATTCATCCTAAAACTGCGGAAGCTCTGTGCGAGGATCTGTGCCTTAGTGCGCAGTAATCCACTTGATCTGAAAAGATTTGTGCTAAAAAAAAGAAGGCCATATCTGAAGAAAAGAAGCAATATCTGAACGATTTGTGCTATAAGAAAGGTAAAAGTGGAAGTTTCTGAAGAAAAGAGGTAAGATATGTAAGCTATATGCTCCGATAAAGGTAAGAATAGTCAAATTTTTTTAGATCTGGAAGCTTTGTGCTCTGCAAAAGTAAAATAAGTGAAATTTTTTGTTTCTAGAGTATGGATCTAGGTGTGTTTGATATATTTTGTCCTATCTTGAAAACTAGGGCTCTGATAGATGAAATAAATCTTGATATGAATAGATCTGATAAGTACAGTGATAGATATGTTATACCTATGCATAGAAATAATGTTTGGACTAACAAATGGATGTAGGATCCTAGAAAGATTTTTTTGCAGGCTAGCTACCATGATCCTACTATGCAGTACAGAAAAGGCTGGGGATCATTTAAAAGGAAGAGAGGATTAACCCTATGTTATAGTTTCAAAAGACTAGGACATCTTGCTAAGGAATTCCCTGGTGGAAGATCTAGTTTCCTATGTTGCAAAGCTTTAGACCTTGAAGTATTGGATTTCCCTAGAATGATTGCTAAGCTTGAAAGAATGAATCTGAATAAAGAAAACCCTAAGGCAGCTCCAGAAATAGTCGAACCCTAGAAATAATCTGAGAAGGTATTACTACAGATGAAAGACACCTTGAACGACCACCAACATTTTAGGTTATCAGAGATCTTTAAAGAAAAAGAATGCATTTAAGTAAGAATAGGGGACTTCGACATTGACTGTGTTCTTGATGAAGAAACACTAGTGAACATTATGCCAGAAAGAACTTGGGAAGCTATAGGGAAGCCTGCTATGATCCCTTCATTAAGAGGAATAGGGCTATTCAGAGGAAAAATGGTGAACCTATGTGGAAGGCTCACTCAGATATCTATGAATGCTAATGGAACTTCAACAGAGGAAGATTTTGAGATTACCAAGTTTATTGAGGAAAACGCCCCATTTACTATGTTACTTGGAAAACCTTGGATTGAGAGAGATCAAGCCAGAAAGAAGGAAGAATAAAATGTTTTAGAACAACAGAGACAAGAGTTAAAAGATCTCATGACCAGAAGGATCGCGCAGTTGATTGAAGAACAAGAGAACAAATCGAAGCTATTTGACACTCGGAGCCCAGATGTCAAAGATGCAAGAGCACTAGAGGACTCACAAAAGATTGCAGTATCTATCTCAGATATAGAAGAAGTATTACCCCTGAGTCTTAGGAGAGAATCTCAACAACGCGAAGTCCAAGGAAAATAAGAATTAGAATGGGAAGAGAATCACCGAGACGAAGCTCACTGGAAAAAAGGCTAGGAAGCTTAGTAAAAAGAGAGATAAGCTATAGAATATTCCAGAGGGAACCTGGCAGAATGGAAAACTTGTAGAAATTGAACTTCGTGGAGATATCAGACCAGCGACATAGGCCACTTCGTCAAGGCGAAGAAATATAGTCATTGGAATCCAATATAACCATTTGATTTCCGCTCCAAACGGGTTAGAAAGCATTGATGGTTCACCACTAGACCGTCAGACTGCGCCATAATGGAAAAAACATGAGTTAATGATGCCTCATACCTATTGCAAGTAGACCATTGCTAAGTTTCTTACTTAGTCCATCGCGCCACGCACCGAGAATATTTTTTGCTAACTAAGAATTTGAGCCCATAGCCTGAGATTATTTTTCACTATGATCATCACCTTGTTCTCGTACCCTCCATTGCAGTCTTTGAATTCAATTCACACTCAATCTAATTGACCCTGAGCTTGTATGTTGGACGAGCTTAGCACCGCAGAGAAAGTAGTCGAAGAAGTTTTGATTGACTTAATGACTGAGAGAGTCATGTTGGAAAGAAGGATGTCTGCAGGTGTGCAAGCATCCTCAACAGGAGGAGTCCAAGCTTCTCCCTCAACTACTCACGGAGTAGGAACTTTCAGAACCACGACAGAGACAAGAACAAAGCACATAGACGACATTGCGAACGCCAAGATGATTCCGCGTATTCTTCTGGCTTACCTACCACCTCTCAGTATTTCCATCAACCGTGACAGTGTCCCTCAAGAATTCGAGTATAATTTGATCACCGGGTACCTTCCAAAAGGGTTGCGCGCAATTCGTGCTGACCAAGATAAGCTTGCAGCATTGAATTTTAGTGACTTCAACCTTGGCGACTGGAAGGCTTACAACATGCTCACCCTGCACAAGTATCTAATCAAGACTAAAGGAAATAATTCCAAGATCATCCCACAGTCATGGTCCCAGAACCTCGCGCAGTCCACACTGCTCAACGTGATGAAGATTCCACACTTCGGATGACATCAGGAGGTGAATGCATGTGTAAAGTTACTGCTGTCGTGCTATCACGATGGATACCTATGGCTGAAATGATGCATCACTGTGGATCCAACCTTAATCAATCAGATCATAGGGCTTAGTATGCAAGGACCTGACCCACATGAGTTCTACCCTAGAAATACCTCAGATCGAGCATTAGCGCAGAGAATTAAAAATTTTTTTGGTGATGTCGAGAAGGGAACAAGAGGCTACAAGGTAGCCTCTATCTAGAGTGGCACATTGTGCCTTGCCTGTCAGCTAATTGTGGGCAAGCTAGTTCGTAAGAATAGACCAACTCAAGTGACCAGATTCGTGGTCAACCTCACAGGGAAGTGCGCATAGGGACTACAGATGAATTGGGCGCAGTACCTTGTCAATCAACTAGAGCTTGATTGTAGAGAAGCACAAGACCAAGGGTATGAGTTCCACTTTAGTAGGCTTCTCATACTGATCGCTTTCATTGCCTGGGAGATACCAAAAGGTGCCACTTTCCCTGATATCGAACCCTTCGAACCACTGGCCGTGAAGTTCTATACGCTGTGGTACTCCAGTGACATGAACAAGCAGTGGCAGTCCAATTCCGTCTTCCATGCCTATTACAACAAGTTGAAGATCGCAATCCAGTCTACACCACACATCATCCCGAACACACTTCATAGGTTTAGACCCTTAATGAAATTTAGCGCAGATCGCCACTTCACTTATATTACAACGCGCGCTGATGAGCATAAACAACATCTCCAGTCATATTACAAGTTGACAGAAGATGTATTGGAGGAGATGACCAAGGAATGGTTGGCGGACCTCCTTGTTCCAGTGGACCCCATAGAGATGTTTGATATGGATAGCCTTGAAAATAAACTGGACACACCTGGACCAAGCAAGACAAAGAAAGATGACGAAGTGCATGATGTCCATAACACATTGGTGAAGACCACTTCGATCTCACCTACATAGGGAGATGATGGTGGAGAGCTAGGTGGCACAAAATTTGAGAAAAATAAAGGTGAAGTTACTCCACCTAGAGAGGAGGAGGATCCATCCAAGAAAAAGAAGGTTACCCCACCAAAGCCTTCATCCCAAAAGAAAGCTAAAGCCACTAGGACTACATTTAAGACTACCCTCACCCCATACGACTTCGACTTCTTAGTCACTGTGTTGAATGATGCTTCACTGGAGATCGCAGAAAAACAAGAAGCAAAGCAGGAGGAGGTATTCAGCCGAATGAAGGGTGAACTTCAAGAGGTGCAACAGGCACTACAATCTAGCTGTGCAGTTTCTATTGCGCCCTCGACAAGTGGAATAGAAGAACAAGGAGATGAGCTAGCCCAATTGCACCAGATCATTGATAAAGTTGAAGCTTTCCTTCAATGAGCTTAGGAAGAGACAACACAAGCCACCCAAGCTTTGGAGCATGCACATGAAGATCTTCTAGCACAATGTAGTAATGCAGAATGAGAAAAACTAGCTCTTCAAGCAAAGTGGGAGGAGGAGAAAGCAACTCTACAACAAGAAAAGGAACAATTTCTCACAGAGTAACTTGAAGTTCAGGAATGGGTTCACAAAGCACTTCGCTCTGTGACAATCATCAAAGTCTAGACAAAAGAATGGGTTCCACAGCAGGTGGCGCAGCTGGAAGGAGTGATCCAACAACTTCAGCAGCGCATCACAGACTTGGAACTTCGCATTGTGCCTAAGACTCCTAAAGAAATAAGAGATCTAAGAGAGGCAACTTCCTGTAGCGTAGTTGATCAATTAAAATCCTTTTCCTTGGAATACAAGAAACTGAGCTCCATAAGTTCTCATACATATGAAAACCTCATGAAAAATCCAGAGTTACAGGCGTTAGAGTCGCAGCTCCAACACGCAAAGCAGCAGATAGACATATTACAAGCGCAGCTGAAGGCCTTGTCACTAATCGAGAGAATGAAGAGGTTTCTAGAGCAACACATAACCCAACATCAGGTACACATGCTTCAGAGTAAAGTAATGGAAGTCTCTCAATGACTTCAGCCAGTATAAGGAAAGGCATGCCAACTATTCACCGAAGTTGAAAACCAAGGCGTAGAACTTGAATAGGTTGTGACTACAACAGAACAATGCCTAGAGGGACCAGTTAGTGATGCACTCATCCAGGATTTCACTGAGCAAGAGGAATTCACACTACAATAAGTCAAAGCAGCTCAAGCCAAGCTCAATGCATTCGAGGTGGAATTTCTCAAACCAGAGTGACTTAGGATGAGTCACAAGTGAGTGTTGGGGGCCTGTTGGACCTTGACCAAGTTTTGAAGTTACTTGGTCATATTTGACTATTTTTGGGACTTCGATAGCCTGTCGAAGATGGAGCGCCAGATGAAGCAGAGATCAAGAGATCTCAGCCCACTTTTGGGTCCCTTTTTGGGTTTTTAGACAATGTAATGGGAAAGGGATGTCGGCCCATGGGTTTACTCATGTTTAGGCCCACTTTTGCAATGTATAAATAAACATCTAGGAATCTAGTAGAGGAGGACTGTATCTATGTGATGTAATATAAATTCTAATAGTCTATGTAAGTTCTCTATGCATGACTGTGGAAGGTTTACAGAGCTAAGTGCAAGTTTTTGTAGAAGTTATAGAAGGCTTTGTGCTATAAGTGCAAGGAAGAAGGATCTAGCGAGCTGCACAGATCTTCTGTCCTATGCGAAGAAGGGTTTTTGATGGTTTTGTGTCTGTAACCGATTGGAGACGCTAATAAAAAAGAAGAATAGGTGGACGTAGCCCTAGGGTGGGGGTGAACCACGTAAATCTGTGTGTTATGCTCTGTGCTTTGACTTGATGTGTTTATCTCTGCTTTGGCTAAGTGCTTTGATATATTTAGATAGGTCTACTTATGCTTTGTGATTCATTAGATGTATATGAATAGTAGATCTGATATGTATGAATATGCTTAGTGATGACCTACTATATCTGACCTGTTTTACTATTGCTAAGTGCTAAATTACCTTAGATCTAAGTGAATACTGCGATGGTATGTGTTGTTTGCAAAGTATGATAAGGGTTGAATATTGATGAATTATCGATGCTAAGTGCTCTATAAGCAATATAATCAAAGATCTGTGTCCCATCTAAGGTTGCAGACACTTGAGTCCTGCAACCACCCCTGCCTCTACCTCGGGTGAGACTTCATTTTCTTCGCAGGTGTTGTCGAAAGGGCAAGTATTTAGGGTTTTTTCGCTGCGCTGTTGTAGCGTTGAACCCTAGGTATGCCCCTATGCCAACAAAATACAAAGTGAAAGACGTGATAGAATGGTGTAAGCTTATCTCGGAGAAGAGATGTAACACCTACACTCATTCACAAGAATATGGATGTTACAATGAGGATCCAAAGGCCTTTTTTAACATAAATAAAATCCAAAACCTAACCCTGGAAGATGAAAAGCCAAAAGTTTTGTGGACCTCGTTTTGGGTAGTTTGGTGTATCAACTTCCTGGGGGTGTAACGTTGGCATGCGATCTCCGTTTTGGGTTCACAATAGATCTTTGGAAAGGTATCGACAAGGAGCTTCATTTTGGGGGCTAAAATTGAGGTTCATGATTGTGAAAAGATGTCGTTTAGGCCCTCAAAATGGCCTCAGAAGTTTGGGACCCAAAAAACTGCTAAAAATAGTAAGTTTCCATAAAACTATTTTGAGCCAGTTGGAATAGGTGGGTAGACACCGAGATCCTCCTGGATCATCAAACTAGAAATGGAAGGAGGCTCCAACCCCCTATTTATAGGATGCAACCTGAAGGAAGCTCCAACTCCCTAATTTACCGACTTGAACTAGAAGGAGGTTACAACCCCCTTTCCTTGCCCCGTCCAAGCACCCTGAAATATAAATGTAGACCAATATACCAATACCTCTGTCAATGTAACTGATAACTTGTTGTTGCTACTATTTCTGTTACTTTTTTTGCTGCTACTAATTTTGATATCTCATCAAGAATGCAACCACACATACCTCATACCAAGATCCACAAGAGAGTTATTCAAATCAAATTATTATGAATCACTAAGACATATTTGTTCTTGATTTCTTCAAAATACAGACCCTAACATACACAAGAATACATACCTTCAACCTGTTGTTGACCTGGGTTTTATATCTTTGATCTTCAACAAATTTTATTCACAGGTATACGACCTTTACACTGTCTACTCGTGAATTTCCATGCTTTTCCCCACTGCAGCTCACATATATATGTGATTTTATTCCCAAAACCCTTTGATTTACTCAAAGAACCGATATCTTTAACTTTTTCTCTGTACGCTCGACTCCTGCAAACTTCTGTATTCACTGGACTTCACTGACTCCAACTTATTAGCTTCAAATATGCTAATTAGTATTCACATAAGTGATATTCAATTGACTCTTCTCTGTGTTTTAATGAGGATCTCATGATGACATGAAATTGACACGCAACTTGTTAACTTATGTTTAAAGATACTTTAACATGCAATCGACATGCAACTTGTTAACTTCTGTTTACAACTACTTTATTTCGACATGCAACTTGTTAACCTGACATGCAACTTGTTAACTTTTGTTTACAATTACTTTAACATTCAACTAGCATGCAACTTGTTAACTTATGTTTACAACTACTTTACTTTGACATGAAACTTGTTAATATTTTGTTCAAGGGTTGACATCAATCACAACCAATCTTTCAACAACTCATATTTCAACAATTAATATTTCAACATCCCATACACAACTGAATATATTGATGGTTGCCAAAATTGCCTTCTGTCCTTTATTCGATGAGATAAGAGTATTACCAATGCTAGAATGGGAAAATATCCCATCCTCATTTGATGGTCTTCTTTTTATAGAATAAGGTAGACCTTTAAAATTATGTAACTATTGATCCTTATAGTTACATTGTTTAGACTCATTTCTTTTGTCATATTATACAATTCAGATTGTATTTACATCTTCGTTAATGAATATACAAATAATTACAAGAAATTTCAAGAAGGTTCCTTAGTAGCCAATTTTTCTCTGTATGAAGTCCATAGGTCATGATACTTGGAAATTTCTTCTACCTTACTCAACTCCATTATTTCAATATGCACTTATCCATCATATATCTTCTCAGCCACTCCTTATTCCAAATCTCTTTGCAACTTTTTAGTGTAAGAATCAACTATGGTGGCTAGATTTACTGGTTTTATAAGGTGATTATTTAAAATATCCTTATTGATCTCTTTCAACCATTCAATAGCTTGGTTTCTCTCATCTCTACCTTGTTCTACTTCTCCTATCTTGAGCTTGCTAGGGACTGCTTGATTCAGTTCGTCCATCACTGGCATTCCAAACTGCTCTAGGAGGTCATATGAAGCATTCCATAATATGAAACAAATTTTACTAGTATCCTCTATGGTTTCGTCAATATCTTCGCAAGAGGATTTCCATGTGTCCAACATTACCTGGGTTTTCTTCTTATCCCTATTGTCAAATATAGGTAGATTAGAAGGAGTGTTTGTTTGCCTATCTTTTCAATCCATAACTGTATCAAAATCATACTGGGTATTTTTCCCTTGTCTTTTTGTTCGACCACCGGGTTTGATAGCTTCAACAAATCATTGTGATATTGTTGTATCTCGTTTAACTCAGAGAAGAATTGTCTTCGAGCTTCCCTTAGATCCTCATTAGTTGTCAGGGTTGCTTCTTTGACTATTTCTAGGATGTTATTGTCATGTTGTTTCCTTTCAATTGAGCTTCCAAAGTATTTACTTCCTGTCCATGTTCGATGATCTTCAACTTTTTTTTCTTGAAGAGGACAACTTTCTCTCAGTGTTATGTTCTCAACTTCTCTATTTCCCGTGACTGTGTTTTCTTTAGAGCTTCTATCTCAACTTTGTGTAGCTCATCTTTCTCATGGGACTGTTTCCTGAAATCATATTCTAATTGGACTTTATGCTTCTTCAACTGCTCCTCCAACTCTAATACTCTTTCCTTATAAGTATCTAAAGTGGCACTTAGTTCACTAACAATGATTGAATTTTTCCTTGCAAATGCACTTAGGCTAGAGGTTGTATATTCGACATTCTTTTTAGGGTCTTTTCCCAAGTTCCATGAAATTATACGATCTAATGCCTCCTTGGTGGGAGTGTCTTTTTTTCTATGCCTCTTTGATGATGTTTAATGATTCCTCTTTTTTATTTTCTAAAAAAATACTCTCCCAGAGGTACCACAACATCATCCAAATATATTAACTCGGAAGAAGAGTAAGAGAAAAGAGCTGGTATTGTGTTGAAAGGAGTATTGAGGTTTATAAGAGAATAAAACATTTTGATTACCTTTGTAGTTCTAGGGATATCTTATTTTCCTTTATCTCCTTCCAGTTTATTCTTCTTATGTCTCTCTGCTTCAACTATCTCCTCTTCTTTCTTTTTCCTCTCTTCCTTTATTTTCTTCTTTTCTTCCTCTCTTTTCTTGTTTTCTTCTTCTCTTTTCTTGTTTTATTCTTCTAAAACCTTTTGGGGTGCTTACTCTTTCTTAATCTAATATTTAAGTCACTTATTTTCTTCTACTTTGATCATGTCTTCCTCTGCTTTATTTTTAGCTTCTTCTTCTTATGTTGCTTCTTGGCTTTTTCCTCTTTTTGTTGCTCCCTTTTTCTCAATTCCTCTTCTACTTCTAAAGCCTTCCTTTCTTGTTCTCTTTCCTTTTCTTCCTAAGCCTTTTGCTTGGATTCTTCTTTTTCTTTTTCAATGGCTAGAAAATACTCTCTTTGTTCATTTTCCACTTTCCATCTCTCCTTCTGATCAACCTGTAACTTTTCCTATTCTTGGTTGTCTTGCATGTTCGTCAAGACCTATCATAGGACAGAATTCCTTGAAAAATGGTATCTAGGAAATCTAGACCATGTTGGAAAGGGAGTATTAATCCCAAGGTTCTAATATTTTCTCCTAATACACTTCTAGGATCGTGACCCATAGGGAGACCTGTACACGAACACAAATCCTTGAGAGTTGCTACTTCCTTTTTGACATGGGGAACATTTAATAAGGTGAACATTCCCACTTTGATGGGAAAATTTGGCCATATACTCTTGGAACTGGAAGATAAAAATGCAGTAATCCATACTTCAACTGTTTGATATGAAATCTCCCTCATGATCACTTTGAATGGGACATATTTGGGAAATATATGTGGAGCAAAAGTACACCCAAAAACACTGATATATGTATAATGTTTCTCCATATACCAATCTCCTATATCCTTGATGGCTTCAATGGCTCCCTATGATAATCTATGTAGGGTTTGATTGAAAATGACAAAGAACATGGGTGCCATAAAGTGGTCACATATATCATAGAAGTGTTTCTTATAATTACTCTTTCCACAACTCATAACAATATATAGGCACATGAGGTAAATTAGGGTTCTAGTCCCAACCCATTGCAAGAAAATTAATTGAAGAACATACATCATCAATTAGATAATATGACATAAAAAAACTTGTTTTTTTGAGCCTTGGATCCTCCCTGAAAGATTCAAAGATGTTGGGTGATAATATCTAGGCCTAATTGAAGATGTGAACTACTTCATATACATAATGTGTGATGGGTACCCATTCCAAATTGAAATGTGTAGACCCTTTCTCTCCTTACAGTCTACAAATTAATGTTGCCAACAGTTGATAGGGTTCCTTGAAATACTAGATAGGGTATATTCTACTATCCTTTACAGTAAAGGACTTGTACTCATCCCACCATTCTTTGATTAGCTTTGTCATTTTAGGATTTTAATTTTTGAAGGTATCCAAAAATGATTTGTTCAAGTATATGTCTGGTTTCTGTAGTTGATACCTTTTATGTATGTCTTTTAGCAACAGTGAGGCGATCAAGACTCCTCCATTTAGAACTGAATACCTGCTTGAATCTAGATGGGAATCAACCCATATGTTTGCATTGTTGTAAGGAAATATGGTAGGTATTATAGGAATGGTGTATAACCCACTTTTATTGATTCTCTTGTATACCTCTAGGTCCTTGTTGTCCCATGGAAAATATTCCTGGATGGATATTTTGTATTTTTCTTCCATGTGGTGCATTTATGGAGACAATTATGGTGGTTAGAATATGTCAGTAGAAGGTTATCTGGACTCTTCCCTTGGGAATTAAACGTTTGCAACAAGTGTCTTTCCCCTTCTCATTTGTTCTCTCGACATTTTGTGTTGTTGAAAACCAACTTTCTTCCCTGTAATTATTGAATTTAGATTCAAACTCATAATAGGTGGGAAACGTACATGGCATGCTATCCCCATTTTGTGGAGAAATAAGGAGATTATGTCTCAAGCCCCTCAGGTTGCAAATATGGAATGCTGAGAGACTACATGACTAAAAATACCCTTTTGCACAGTTGGAAATGTTGGACACACCTACCACACTTAGAGGGGGGGGGGGGTGAATGAG
>ML809243.1:460675-493930 GCA_009831015.1 Picea engelmannii
TAGAAGTGGACCCAACCCTAAAATAAGGAAAGTGGGGCCAAGTGACCTAGAAGATGTTTTTAAGGAAGCCACTTGGAGAGTATAAATAAGAGGCAAGGCTCTCTCATTTGAAACACACTTGAGCATATTGAATATCTATAGGTCTCTAAGGTATACAAATGATATATAAGCCAAAATTCTGAGGAAAGTGAAGCAAAGAATGCCGAAATGCAAGGAAGGATAAATTCTTTTGATGGTGCTTTCTAAGGTATGTTATTTTCAGGTCATCTCACCATTTTCGCTATAACTTTTTTTCTATAATGATTCAGATCCTGAAATTTATATGCATGTGATAAAACATATCCAAGTATCTGTGATTAAAAATTCAGTTTGTGGGTCGTTGTATTTTGGGAGTTACACTCTGTGGAAAATAGGGTTTGTGGCTAGTCTTGAAACTAGTCAAAATCAGGTGTTTTGGGTAAAAACGTCATAACTTCTTCATAACAAATCCAAATTCAATGAGACAAATTGTGTTGGTTAGGGTACAGTATGTAGTATTTAGTGTAATAGTTTTAGATAATTTCATCAAATATTTTGTGCAGGGAACGCTCTACAAGGTCGCTCTCTAGAATAAGCCAAAATTTAGCAAGGTATGACATTTTTGCTATAAATCCTTTTATGAGAGGTTCCAAGTAGTGCCACTTGGAGGAATTGCATAAAACACACTGAAGAACATTGTGTATCAGTTTTTGATCTTTATACATTACATATTGGTGCATGGTTGATGCACTTGTTTATGGTACAGGTTGATTACAGGTTGGTGCATGGTTGATGCACTTGTTTATGGTACATGTTGATTACAGGTTAGTGCATGGTTGATGCAATTTTTTTTGGTACAGGTTGATTACAGGTTGAGGTACATATTGATGCATGGTTCAGATTTATTGGTACAAGTTTACAGTGGTATATCTCATAGTGATAGTGTGACAATGGTTCCATCTTTCTACTTCTACTTCAAGGTGGCAGGACGGGGCAAGGACAGGTGGTTGTAGCCACCTTCCAGTTGTAGCCAGAGAACATTGGGGGTTGTAGCCTCCTTCTGGTTTTAGCCAGAGATTTGGGGAGTTGGAGCTTCTCTCAGGTTGTATCCTAATAAACTAGGGGGTTGGAGCCTCCTTGCAGTTGCAACTGGAAAACAAAGGAAGTTGGTGCTTCCAATGAATGTAATTCTTCAAGACATATAAGAAAAAACATTCCATGGTTTTCTCCCGATTTGGGATTCCACATAAAACACTGGTGTATTGTGTATGTGTGTGATTGTTTATTTATTACTGCTCATTATTGGATAATAATTCTACATTGATATAACCTTTGAAGAAAAATGATTAATATTACGTTATTACTGATTCAACCCCCTCTCAGTAATCCAATACTTTTGTAGTTTCCTCAATAGGGAGAAATTTTTCGTTGAATATGGTGGTATGTGCGGCCTCCTTGGGTCAAATACATGCTAAGATTCAATCGATGATATATCTCAAACTAGGAAGCCAAATGAGATTCTGTGAAATACCCATTTGATATCTTGAAGATATATTTGTAATGAGATGTTGTAGAGACTCTAGAATGCTATGTATAGGCTTCAACACCTATTTGAAGTTGGTTGAGTGTAGAGGGCCACAAAGGATGCCAAGGGTTTATAGAGAAGCATGGGTTGTTATAGAGGTTGTGGAACTTTCATAGGCAACATGGACACCCTGCAAATTTGTTGAAAATGTTGCAGAATAATAGATGTAGTGGATCCATGTATGGATGTAGTGAATCCATGTATGCTTCTCCTTGTAATGGTGAACGAAGACCTGAGGGAAAAAAAATCCCTATAGTGCCTGTGGACCAAATGTGATGCTTACAGTGTATGTCCCGAAAAATGGATTACGATAGTACCAAAAGGAGGTTGGTGATTTTTGCAAATGTTTGAACCCAAAACATGCTTCAAACCATTGTCTCGATGGAGAGCATACCTACTTTGATTCCACTGATCCGGATCTCGGGGGTTGAGATCTGGATGGCTTGAATGCTGAGAGAGGAGGAGCTTAGACGTGCCAATATTACATGAAAATAAGCATGAAAAAAAAACATGTAAATGAAGTACTTGGGAGGTGAGGCTCAAAGATGTGCCTCACCTCTAAAACTAATTACTAGTAAATCACTCAGAGCTAATTAATCTCACAATGAACAATAGAAAATATAAGAGAAGCCAAAATGAATAACTTGATATTATTAGAAGGCTTGCGAGGCCTTTATATAGCATTACAAAATGGTCCATTGGACAAAGTAAAAAAGAGCTCATTAAATGAGTCTCTATTATTAGTATAATATATCTAACTACCCAGCTAACTAAGTAGTGGAAAATAAAACCTGATACAATAATGGAAATAACTCATTAAATTAGTCTCTATTATTATAATAATAGATCTAACTACCCAGCTAATTAATTAGTCGAAAATAAAACCCAATACAATAATGGAGAGGTGGGACTCTCTTTGACCCATATGGGAAACCTGTTAGCCCAATTAATTAATGAGGAGGTGGGCATCTCCTTTATGCACATGGGAAATCTATTAGCTTTATAGATTTATGACTTTTGCATCCGAATTTAGACCATATACCCCTTTAAAATTCGGATCAAGAGGAGAGCTGTTAAAAAAAGGAGTAGAAAAGAGTTTTGAGGGGTTAGACATTGAAAAACGAGAGCCAAGCCCATGATATAAGAACCAACCATGTATGGAAGCTTGTATCATTGATAAAAAGCCAAGAAACCATGATGAACTCTGTTGAAACTTGATATAACAACTTAGACCTTCTATGCACACACTGAATAACACGAGAATGAGTAGTTTCTGAGGTACAAGACAACAGAGAAGGAAGTGATCCTTGTGTTGTGTGGGGAAATTATGTAAGTGCCTTAGTGCTACTTTGTCATCAAGAAATCTATAGAAGAAAACATTAGTTTGAGTCAGAACTTCATAGTTAATTATTCTTGTTTTTCCCTAGTGGTATCATAGCCCGACTAGGGGGTGGTGTCCGTTGTGGATTCGTCTATGGTTGGGTGGAAATTACTAGCTCAATTAGTTGTTGGTCTGCAATTTAGAAAACATAAGTCTATTTCTACCTATGCATTTGGATTTCAAACTCGTACGGAAATTAGAAATGTATCTGCTTTGTTTTATAAAAGCAATTGTTTCAGAAAATATAAAGAAATGATGTGTGTTAAATTATGTCAAAGTATATCTCTGGTTTCCAAGAGTTTTTGCAATTTACTGACTTACAATCGATGAGATAATTCTGGGAGAACCTATCTCTGTTTTGTGTATAAGATGGGAATATTGAAATTTAAATTTCCAGAGTCAGTGTTTCCTGTAAAACATTGTTACATATATGTTAATGAAATTTGTACTTAAAATTTGTGTTTCTTTTCGGACTAGATTAACTACCAATGATAAATGAATCCAATGAGTGTTAAGTGTATAATTACATTCAACTCGATAGTGGAAATTTCCAATCGTATTAAATTGTAAATCACAGAGTTTATACTTCTTGATATTACATTATGAGGGCCATTGGTGTTCATAGTTTTCATTTCCTTTTGGTAAGCTTATAGAGTCGTGCTATTTATGGTTGAAAGTTTATGATTGTGCCTTAACCCAAACTAGTTACCCTTGTGTTTTCCTCTAGAACCAAGCTCAAACATGTGACATTTTATTTCATGGTGTGACTTATCCTTTGGACTGTCCCTTTGAAGTTGATGCTAGGGTTGTAGTCCTTTTTTTTTTCTTTCCAGATATGGTTTTGGAATCTTTTATGTTATTCTCTCTCTCTCTCATAAGTGAAGCAAAAATATCTATTGTTCTTACTCTATGACATTGGCGACGAGGGTTATGGTTTCCACAAGATTTAAATATCATATTGTTATTGTATTCTCTTGAAATGTTTGGGCTCATTCATGGTTATGAAGCTCTTCTAAAGTGAATCGATGCAAACAAAATTACCCAATGACCTGCTCTATTGTGTTGACATTTCTCGAGGGTTTGTTGGTCGAATTCTCTACAACATTATGGTGTTTTTTGGGGGATATAAAATATACACACAGAACAAGGTTTTAAAATAAACCTAATCACATTTACATGTTGGCATAATTACTTTCTTGTTAATTCATTTGCATAAGAGACCTTTCCATGTGACACTATTCTTGTAACTAAGATCTGAGGCGCTGCATAAAATCTATTCTAATACACATACATTCTTCATTAGTCAGGTATATAAATAAAAAATTTCATTTGTATGATTTTAATGAGCTACAATAATCATATTTTTTCTACGATGGGTATTGTGCCTCTAGAAGTCATCAACCTTTTTGGTTACAAATTTTCTTATTTTAGAAGGATCTATTATATTTAAAGATTGTAAATAGAATTGGAGTCTATCTATTTCAGTCATGTTGTTCTATATAATAGTATAATAACCTGGACACTTTTAGCTATTGTCCATTATGAGCAATATAGTTAGCTGAAATTTTTTTTTTTGCTTTCTATTTCTGACCTAGACTTTATTGCCCTCGTAAAATGTGATGAGATTCCTTGATGGATACAATCTTCCTTTATTAACATAATTATCATTAATGCAATCATATTAGTTGGATAAGAAATACGATATAGGTTAATGGTCACTAGATATATAATATATTGCATGATTACCCTAGTTGCAAAAGTTATAACTAATATATGAAACATAAGTTGTATTTTGCAATTTGTTGATTTTCCTTTTGTAACTTACTCTATCGGTGTTTTGTAGACATTTTAGACATTTTTTAGAAATATTTTGTATTGCAACATTTAATGAATAAGATGTATTAGTCTTATGGGGCCATGACAGATAGGTTTGCAACTTTCATGTTTCAGAAAAATCTTGAGGTAAGACAAACTCACTCTTTGATAGGAAGAACATGATGGAAAATATTCGACAAGCCCGTGGTTTTCAATCTGTAGAAAAAGTAATGTTTGAACGTGGTGCAATATTATTTTTGAATGAGAATTCCTGAATATGCAAGTCCGATAGGATTGCAGATAGGAAGTTGTTGTGCAACCAACAGGCACATGAGCATGAACCTGATATGGGGATAAGATTTCAAAAAGATGAATCCGAAGTAAATATGGGATAAACATGGATCAAATGACCTAATCATTCTTCGAATAATTCAACGTCATGAAATTGAGAAAACAAAAGAGGGGATCATAAGTGAATAAGAGAAAAACACCATTCTCTATAAATAACCCAAGATTTCTCAAAACCGAGGAAATACTCTTGTAATGCATTGTTTATGTAGAAACTTAATAAAGGGGGGCATTTAGTTTCCCTGAAAGAGGAAAATTTAATTGGAGTTGTTGCAGGAACAACACCTACAATTAGGAGACAATATTAAATTTCATGATATTATGGATTTAGAGGACTCAACCATTGTAGGTTTCTTATTGAGCAAAAGAATGGGTGGTGAAACTTTAAAAGATTGGATGAAAGAAAACTTTAAAGTGGTGTTAGGACACCCTCCTCACATCATGGTTCTGGTTAAGGGATGGATGGTTTGGATTCTCTGATTTGTGGATGATGCAAACAAAATTCCCTAGTCTAAATGGAAATGGGGCTCACAATCTCTTTTTATAAAGAAATTGCACATGGAGTTCAATGCCAACTCAACCCATATGGAATTCTTCCTGGTCTAGGTAAGGTTACTAGGTCTCTCCCTAATACTGTGGTCAAATGAAGTATTTAAGGATATTGGAAATGTTTTGGGTTTATTCTACGAAGTGTATAATTCCTATACCGAATCTACGTACATGGGCATGACTATAATCTTAATTGGAATGAATATTTCTAGAGGCCTAGCTAACTCTATAATTATCATAAAGGGTCCTAAAATTTTATACTAACCCTTGGATTATGAAGGAATCCCTTCAAATGTGGAAGGATCCATGCATATGGGAACTTGGAAAAGGAATTCCCACTTTCAAATAAAAGGAAAATTTGGGTGTGTAAGGTGCAATATGGTGGCAAGAGTAATCCTCAATATCCAAAGAATAAGGCTCCTTCTAGGGATACCTAAAAAATCCCTCCCGAGGACAATCCTTCATTGAAAATGCTAGTAGAGGAGGCAATTGAATAGTAAAAAATACATCCTTTGGATCATAAAAGTAGAGATGAACTCTCAAAAGATATAGGTAAGAAAANCCCCCCCCCCCCCCCCCCCCTAATTTTGAACTTCAAAAGAATTCTAAAAAATTGTATTTTGGGTCTTGGGAGGTAGGGTTAGAAAAGTTGAATAGGTTTCAATCCGATGATTTCCTACCCAACATTTCAGGGAAAAATGTCCCCAATTATCCTCCTCTCATTCCTCTATATGGATTGGAAGGGTTTCAAGGAGAGGTGACTATATCAATAGGAAATTATGAGAATTCACCTAATTTAGTAGTTGATTTGGATTCTCATAATGATTCCCAAGCCTCATAGGTAGTAAAATATAACCTCAGGCCAAGGACCATAGGAGCATCCATTTTTTCAAGTGGGATAACAAGAAGTTTGGGGATACTGGAAGAAAAATATTCCAAAGTGCCTCAAAGATGTATAAAATCCATGATAAAATCGTTCATGTCCATGGCTCAAAAGAAAGTAAAATTTGAAGTTGGAATTGGGAGACAATTGTCATTGATTGGGTCTCTTAGAGAAAATGTCCCCAAGGATGTTTCCAAATTATTTTTCTAACTCCAAATTACATAGGACTAGCCAATTCCTGAAAACAATTGGCTACCAAATGGTTAATAGATGTTCACAACCCATCCATCATTTTTATGCAAGAATTAATTATGGTGGGGAGGTGATTTTTCAAGGTTTGTCTAAGCTTTTAGGGGGTCAGATTTTAGCTTTATTGATGCTATAGGAAGATCTTGAGGAAACATCACAGGGAGGAAAAAAGGACTTATCTTTTCTCCTTGGATCTTGGAAAAGAAATCACTTGTCTAAATATATATGGGCCTTACTCGGATAGGTTGGAATACTAGGAATTTATTTTCAGAACTGACTGTATTAAAAGACGTTTGGTGGTATTTTAGGGGCATTTGAATTTTTATCTAGGTGCATTCGAGGTTTTGGGGCTAACAACGTAGGTGGACATTCTATCTGGATTCTTCATAAATAAATCAGAAGCAGTAGGACTACTAGATATAGATCTTGCAAAGCTAACACTAACATGGAGAAACAAGAGAACATGAGAAGGAAAAATTACAAAACAATTAGATCCCTTTTTAATTTCAAAATATTTCCTGAATGAAGTAGTCAAAATTTATCATTGAGTATCTTCGGGAGGGGATTCTAACCATAACCCAATGCTTCTCAAGGTGGCTCCAACCCAAGAGAAGCCACCCAACCCCTTAAAATTAAACCCTAAATGGATAAAGGATGAGGATTTTGTGAACAAAATAAAAGAAGTATGGAATTCATTCGATGATTATCTCTATGAATAGACTCCCATTCTATTTTATCAAAATCTTAAAAGGGTAAAGCAGATTGCTATCAAATGGTCCCATGATAAAAGAAAACAAAGATGATAGGGCATTAACAGATATCGAAGAACTCCTAGATACTTGTTATACTAGTGAGGGGTTTGGTTTCTTGACAAAGAATAAAAAATATGAGACAAAAATTCTTGAAGATAAAAAGAGGAAAATTTTGTTGGATAGAGAAAAATAATATAGCCTTAAAAGCATGAGATGACTATACCAAAAATTTCCACAGATATGCTAGCTGAAGGAAAAATACAAACTCTTTTTGCATGATAAAGAAAAAAGATGGATATAGTGAAACAAACTTCTATAACATGGAAATTGAAGGGGCAAATGATTTACGTTCATTCTTTAGAGAGGAATCTCGAGAAAATATTGTAGCAGTAATCAAATTGACAAACTACTTTCCAAGATTTTTCATTTTGGAAGACAATCAAGTTTTAATGGTAGAAATTGGTAAAGAAGAGCTTATTCAAACCTCCAAAGTTTTCAAAAGGATAAAATCCCTGGTCTAGATGGATTCCATGTATAATTATTTTTGGGTTGTTATGAATTCATTGAAGAGGACTTATAAAGAGTGGTTGAGGCTTCAGGATCCACAAGGAAAATTTTGGCATCTTTTGATACAACCTTCATAGCTTTGATCCCCAAGTTTGAAAATCCCTCTTGTTTTGAGAACTTCAGACCAATTTCCCTATGCAACTACATCTACAAAATTATCTTTAATATCATAACCAAAAGGATGAAAGGAATTCTCTCATGGTAGATATATTCTGAAAAGTTTGGTTTCTTGGAAGGGTGACAAATCTATGAGGCTATGGGGTAGCACAAGAAATACTGCACTCAATAAACAACAAGAAGTTAAAGGCTATGACTATAAAAGTGGATATTTCCAAAACTTTCGATTGGATGAGTTGGCTCTTCATTAGATTCATTCTTATGCATTTGAGATTTTGTCATCACTTTTTCATGTGGGAAATGAGCTGTATCAACTTGATCTCATTTGAAATCCTTGTTAATTGTGTCACCTCCCATTTCTTTAAGCATGAAAAGTGGGATCAAATAAGGATGTCCTCTATCCCCACTCCTTTTTCTTATTGTCACAAAAGTTCTCAATAGATCTCTAAAGGTGGCCTCAGGAAATGGAAGTCTAAAAGTCATAAGCGTGGGCAACTCTTGTAATGTTACTCATATACTATTTGTTGATGACATTCTAATATTTTGTGATGGATCCATAAGAATGGTTAAGAACCTCTATGAGATCATTGACGTCTTCTATGAGGCAACTTGTACGAAGATAAACATTACCAAATTAATGATCTCTTTCTAGGGACTCTTGGAGATAGAAAAACCTCAAATATCACAAGTATTTCCTTTCCAATTAGTGGATTTAGATGTTGGAATGAAATATTTAGGTTTTGAACTGAAACTTAACTTATATAAAAAAGTAGTAGTGGTTGATATCTAAGGTGGAGAAAAAGATAAAGACTATAAGATGTCCCTTGCTTGGATTATGAAAGGTGTATTGGAAAAAAAAAATTATCGTTTAGGTTCATTTGGTTTGGAGATTTAGGGAAGAAAGGGATAGTGCCAGCTTCCTGGAAAAAACTTGAACATTTAGTTCCAAAATATCAAGGTGGATACAACCTTGAAAACATTTTTATTTTCTCAAAGGCTTTGGTAGCAATGAATGTATGGAGACTTGTTCAAGGCTCTCGGCTATGTGCTCAGGTCATAAAAGAAAAATAAATTTGATCCATATTATTTTGAGAATGAAATGAAAGCAGAGATATAACAAGAAAATATAAAGAGATATTGAAATAAACACAGAGATACAATAATACATAATTTTAATTATTGAAATGAATGTACATAAATTGTAAAAATACAGAGTGAATGAACTCGCTAGAATGGTAGTAGCTTATCTCTGAGAATAAATGTGAAGGCTATGCTCATTCACTAGAAGTTGATGTTTAAAATGAGGCCCCAAATACCTTTTTAACATAAATAAAATCCAAAACTTTAACCTTGGAAGATGAAATGCCAAAAGGTTTGTGGGCCCCGATGGGGGTAGTTGATACATCAACTTCCCGAAGGTGTAACATTTTCATACGATCTCTGTTTGGGGCACACGATAGCTCATTATAAAGGTCTAGCCAAGGAGAAAACATTTTCAATAGGCCCATGAAATATTCTTTGGAAATCACTTGAGCCCCCAAACATAAAAATAAACAACGTTTAGGGCCTAAAAAAGGCCCCAGAATTTTGGGACACAAAAAATAGTAGAAAAAATGCCAAGGTGGAAAACTATGTTTCAATCAAGTGGAATAGGTAGGTGGCCACCAATATCCTCTTGGATCATTCCGCCCCCTTTAGGAAGCAATGGTATCCATTGCGTCAAGTTCCTATGGAAGCTTTTGTTGAATTTGAACCTTGGTGAGATGCTTGCCTTGTTGAAGAAGTTGTCTTGCTTAGCTTGTTGAAGGCTATCATGAACTTGTTACTAGAGGGATTGGATCCATTTGACCAATCTAACTGCATAATCTTCCTGAGTGTGAGAGGACTCTGTCGGTGAATATGCAACATGAAGAGTATGAATGGATCTGATATTACTTTTCTTGACTGGGCAATGTGGAGGCACCTCCTTAGGTCCAATAAGAATATCTTTATGCTCTTCTATAATATTTTCATTTTGCTTTTGCTAGATAGAAATTTTTCGGGCCAAGCCTGCAGTGGTTGCAGTGTCCTTATGTTTTCCTTCTAACTGTATCTCAAAGAAGCTAAACTTTTTCGTATGAGAGACTACTTTGTGGCATTGTTTTGGCGGGAAAATAGTTAGAACTACCTCTTGTACCTTGTAGAGATGACCCCCTAGAGTAACAATGACACTACATGGTCGAAACTCATAAACAACATGATGCCTCCACATATACATTTTTCCTAACAGAACATCACATACTTCCAGTGGGGTAACATCACACAATACCTGTAACACACCCACGATGGGGCAAAAATAAATTTTTTTTTTTGTCCTCCTTACAGGAACAAATCCTTTCCCTCTACGATTCCTAATTTGGGAAGTCCGAGACTCAGCCTGACCCTCCGGTCAAGGTTCTCTAATTCTCTTAGTCAAACAAGACTTAGAGATCTTTGAAGTCTCACCTCTTAATCAAACACAATCCCTTCCGCCTTCTGGTGTAGGTCTTATGATACCCGTGACCTTCTCCTTCGCACTTCAGCGAAGTCTCAAAGTTGGTGTTAGCCTATTTTATCTTCGCCCCTCCTCGGATGTGACCTTGGGCGATGATCTCATGAAAACACACAATTGTGAGTGTGACCAAAGGTGATTTGAAACCAAACTACTTTTCGACCTACAATTCTCCTCGAGCCTCCATGTTAGCTTTCTCCAAAACTGCGGTTTGGATTGTGGCCTGCCCTCAACATTTTAAGTTTCGTGCACCTCCAATCCCCACAATGCTACGGGACCATCAATATCCCAATCCTGACGGTATTGTATGAATTTATGGTTTAGATCTTCCCTTCCTAAATCAATGGATGTGATCTCCTTCGTGATTCCAAACTTCAGACTTTTCAAATCTCAAACCCTTCTTTCCTTCGTACATCAATCTTCTGGAGTTGACGATCTGTAAACACCTGTCCTTTTAAACCAACAACCCTTTTTCTACTTCAGGTGTTTTACCCTTTCAACTAGATCAATGGTCCTTTGTCCATCTTCTCGATCAACAGTTGATATCTCCTTCACGTCTTTGGACTTCTGAGATCTCAAATCTCAAACTTCACCCTTTTTCCCAATGGATTTTATCCAAAGGCTATAATCCACTAACATGTGTCCACTTGATCTGACGATCAAGTATTACTTCGGGTCTTTACTCAGAGTCTGCATATTTGTGCCACCTATCCTCTAGATTTGACGATCGAGGATTTCTTCGGGTCTTTACTCAGATTTCACAGATTTATGCCACGTCTCCTCTAGATCTGACAACTACGAATTACTTCAGGACTTCACCCGGAGTCCACAGATTTACGCCACTTACCTTCTTAATCTGACAGCTATGAATTACTTTGGGACTTTATCCAAAGTCCATGGATTCACGCCATGTCCATTCTTAATATGACGGCTATGAATTAATTTGAGACTTTATCCGAAGTCCACAGATTCATGCCACGCCCCTTCTTAATTTGAAAACTATGAATTACTTCAGGACTTTATTCGGAGTCCACAGATTCACACCACGCCCCTTCTTAATCTAATGGCTATGAATTACTATGGGACTTTATTTGGAGTCTACAGACTCACGCCACGTCCCTTCTGGATCAAATGGTCTAGATTCACTTCAGATGATTCGACGCTAGAGATTTACTTCAGACGATCTGACAATTGATATCTACTTCAGACAATCTGACGATGGAGATTTGCTTCGGCTCTCCAACTCTTCATGCTTCCGAAGTCTCAAATATCAATTGAAAACTCTCGAATAGATTTCTTGAGGCTGCTGACATGCTGACACGTATCTCTTGACGATCAATGGTTAGGATCCTACTTCAGGTGTCTGACAACTGAGATTTACTTCAGCTCTCCGGCTCTCCAGACTTCGAGAGTCTTAGATCTCAATTGAAAACCCTCGCACATATTTCCTCAGAGTCCACGATCTATCACCACGTTTCCCTCTAGATCTGGCAGTCCAAATTCACCTCCTAGTGATGGACGACCTCAAATTACTTCGAGACTTTGAAACTTTGGTAAGTTACCTTCTCCTACATGTGCCAAGTGCTAAGGTTCAGTCACATTGATTAGATAATACATTTGTCATTCCTTGGCATTGTTATCCAACGACCACTATCGCTACTCCTCCTGAGATTCTAACTTACTCTGACTTAGAAGATTTTCTAAGTGCTCGAAGGATTCGACCTTTTCTCCTCCTACGGGCCCATCTCCTGAATTTCATCTGCACTCCTGAAAAACGTTATCTCTTCTGAGATTGATCTCCTTGAATATTTAGCCATCCCCCGCACTCCTTGTGTTTCAGGGATCACGTCAAACTCAGATCAAAGGTCAACGATGATCAATGATTCATAGAAATTGTGGGGCCCCAACATGCGTACTCTTTACCAGAGAGTTTGACCTCCGCAATCTGGAAAGTGATCGCTCGATTCTAGTCTTATCAGGATCGTTTCTCTTCCAGCCCACCGATATTAATAACAAGGGTGAATTGCAGGCCAGGAACTAGCATGTCCACTATTTTCACCTTCGTGCTCCGCAGTGATTCCCCACCCTCGATCTCCATTCATAGATCGACGGTTCATAGCAATTGCGTGGTTCAAATTGAATATTGTGCAATTTAACATCTTAGAGCCTCAAGCTCAAAGGTTCCTAGACCTAGGTCACGTGGACCTTCATATAACTCCTAGGCTATAATCCTTGCTCTTAGTTAGGTTTTTGGTTAATGGAATAGGTGCAAGTTCAGAGTCTCCTAGACTAATGGTCTAAAGGGAACACCTTCCCAACTCGCAGAGCTTTAAGCTTTGAATCAAGGCAAAGTAACTTGTGAGGTTACCAAAACGGTAGCTATGACCAGAGGCTTGCTCTGACTCTGGAATGGTGATGTAAATTCCCGGGGAAAGCACCTTCAAGTGATTAAACTGAGACGTATGGAAATTCAAGCAGAAATATAGGTTCTCAAGGAAACAAATGCATACTCATAACTTAATCATTTAATACAAAGAAAGAACCTTTTATAGACATGTAAATACTCGCATGCACCCATTATTTACAATTCAATTCATAAGGAAAGAAAACACTTATCAGAACCATAGAGTGTGATGTGACTGCTGAAAGGGGTGCTCGTTTCCACCCAACCATAGGCTGAGTCACTCCCAATGGATTTATCACTAGCCACCCCCGAGCTTAAACCACGATGCTTTGAGATTCAATATCTTACTTCTAGCTCAATAGAAGTTAGGGATGAAGGTTACTCTCCTTCTCTCAATACAGAAATAGATAAGGACGAAGGTTACTCTCCTTCTCCTGGCTCAATCTCTTTTTTTTCTGATCAAAACTCACTGTTCCTCTTTCAGTCCTTCCTCGGACCTGAGAGTTTCCACTCTCGTCTCTGCATTTTTCCGCAGGTCTTCCTCTTCCCACCACACTTCCTTTCTTGCCTTCCTCAGCAAGATTGCATGTGGCTTGAATTCCCAGTCTGGGGTTAGGTATTGAAGCCTTATGGATGGGAGGCCTGCCCCATTACCTCATTAACTCTTGAGGAGGTCTTCCCACCTACCAGCCTGACTATAATTCATTCATGGGTCAGAGGGTTGTTCTGATATGAGCAATTAATTAAAGCATGGTACTGGATCGGTGGAGGTTAACGAAACCATTCTGGGTCCCCTTCACAACCTTTCATAGCATTTGTGGTTTTCTCTTAGCACATCCCCTCTTTCAGCAGTCATGCAGCAGGTAACCATTTTCTATTAGAATAAAAGAATATAAATTCATCGACCTTTTGTACAAAGGTCCATCAAATCAAACATTAACACTTTTAGGATTTCCATAGTTCTTTGGCCAATATAGTTATATTTACAGACTGGGGGAAACATGGTGTTACAATTCCCTCCCCCTTAAAGGAACATCATCCTCGATGTTCTATCTGTCAACATGACATGTATGTACAGGAGTAAACAAAATCGGATATGCATGTCTCATGGCATCCTCCATTTACCACGTAGCCTCATCTGGGCCAAAGTGTTTCCAATGCACCTTGACTTGTGCAATGGTTTGGTTCTTGAGTGAGGTTTCCTTCCTGTCTAATATTCATTGGGGTTTTGGCAAGAATTCTCCCTCCGGATCCACCTGGATCATAGACCATTCAATTATATGATTAGCATCATGTACATATTTCTTCAATAATGAAACATGAAAAACATTATGTGCCTTTACAGTGGGAGGGAGTGCTAGTCTATAGGCTATAGGTCCCACTCTATCTAATACTTCAAAAAGTCCACAATACCTAGGTGCCAATTTGGCACAGGCTCCCATTCTCAGGGAACTCTTCCTAGGTCTAACTCTAAGATAGACATGGTCTCTGGTCTTGAAATCTCTAGGAGTCCTCTTTATGTCGTCGTAAATTTTCTGTCTATCCTGAGAAATATTCATATTTTGTCTTATTTGAACCACTTGATGTTCCATTTCTTTCAGTATGTTGGGTCCGATTGTAATTCTATCCACTGGGTTACTCCAACTGATTGGAATCTTGCACTGTCTACAATAGGGGGCTTCAAAAGGGCTCATCTTCAAGGATTTCTGATAATCCTTGTTGTAGGCAAACTCTACCAATGGTAGGTAGTCTTCCCACTTCTTAGGCTGATGCATTACATGCATCCTTAGCATGTATTCTACTATTTGGCTCACTCCTTATGTCTGTCCATCAGTTTGAGGGTGATAAGCCGTGTTGAACAACAATTTTGTCTCAAAACCAACCATTAGGTATTTCCAAAAGCTTGAAGTGAATTTGGTATCTCGGTCAGATACAATTTCCTTGGGCATGCCATGCAATCTAAATATCTCCTTCATGAAGATGTTGGCAATATCTATGGCCTTGCAAGTTGATTTGACAGGAACGAAATGAGCAGACTTACTCAGTTTGTCCACCACAACCATGATGGCATCATTTTGCTTGGTCAACTTTGGTAATCCGGTGATGAAGTTGATGGAGATGGTTTCCCATTTCCATTATGGGATTGGTAGGGGATGTAAAAACCCTGCTGGATGTCAGTTTTCTACCTTAACTTGTTGGCATTCTAGGGACTTAGCTAAATAGTTAGCTATGTATTTCTTCAATCTTGGCCAATAGAATTGTTTCCTAGTGGTCGTGATCATTTTTTTATATCGTGTGTGATCGGTGTATGATCTCTTATGTAGTTAATCCATTATGAACCTCTTCAAGTCACCATAGTTTGGAACATACAATCTGTTTTTGTAAGTTAACATTCCTTCTTTGAGCATCTAATAGCCTTTATATTTTATCCCTATAGGCTCTTGCCTTAGGTATGAGGTCATGATCTTGAAGAATGCATATGTTTCTTGTGCATTCCTAACTCTTTCCCTCACATCCGTTTCATAGGTGCTTACTTCTTCCAGATGAATCGTTTTTATACTTCTACTAAGGGCATTGACCACCCTATTTTCATTTCCTTTGATGTGTTTGATTTCAAAATCAAACTCACTAAGGAGAGCCATCCACCTAGCTTTCCTGGCATTGATTTTTGGTTGATCAAACAAGTGTCTCAATCCACAAATTTCATAAGCACAAATTTCATACCCAGGAGGTAGTGCCTCCACATTTTTAAAGCATGTACTATGGAATCCAACTCTAGGTAATGGGTCACATACTTTATCTCATGCTCATTTAATTTCCTGGACACATAGAAAATTACATGTCCCTCTTGCATAAGGAATCCTCCGAGTCCCTCCTTCTAGGCATCTGTACACACGAGGAAATCATTATCCGATTTTGCAATCTTTAGCACGGGTGCATGGGTCATGAGGTAGTTCAGTTCCTGAAATATTTCTTCACATTTTGATGTCCAAATAAATTTAATCCCCTTTTTCTGAAGGGCAGTGATTGGAAAACCAATCTTGGAAAACCCTTTTATGAACCTTCTATAGTATCATTCTAAGCCCATAAAAGACCTAATATCGGATACATCCTTTGGGGTAGGACATTCGATAATAGATCTGATCTTGCCAGGGTCTACTACCACCCCTTTCTTAGATATGACATGGCCTAAGTAATAGACTTTCTTCTGAAAGAAATCGCACTTACTAAACTTAGCATAGAGTTGATGCTCTCTTAGTACTTGGAGTACAAGTCTGAAATGTTCTTCATGCTCCTCCCTGTTCTTGGAGTATATTAGGATATCATCAATGAAAACAAATACAAATTTGTCCAAGAATTTTCTCAGTACATTATTCATAAAGCACATAAAAGTGGCGAGGGCATTGGTTAACCCAAATGGCACCACCACGAATTCATAGTGACCATACCTCATCCTGAAGGTTGTTTTGTGGATGTCTTCATCCTTAATTCAGATTTGGTGGTATCCAGACCTTAAGTCAATCTTCGAGAAGATGGAAGAACCTCCCAATTGGTCAAACAGGCCATCGATTGTTGGTAAGGGGTACTTGTTCTTTATGGTTTTCTTATTAAGTTGTCTGTAATCTATGCACAATCGGAGTGTGCCATATTTCTTTTTCAAAAACAATACGAGCGCTCCCCATGGAGATACACTAGCTCAAATGTAGCCTTTTCCATCATCTCCCTTAGTTGTATCTTGATCTCAACCAGCTCTAGCGTGCCCATTCTATATGGAATTCTAGATGCTGGTACATCTCCTGGTGTAAGTTCTATCAAGAAGTCAATATCCCTTCTCAGAGGTAGACTTGGTGCCTCTTCTGGGAACACGTCCTTGTATTCTCTTAATATGGGGTGGTCCCCTAGGTTTGGTTTGTCATTCTCAATAGATTCTAGTACCTGTATGGCATATAAGGAACACCCCTTTCTGCAATACTTTTTCATTTGAAGGGATGATATTTGTCTCACTGAGACAGGCTTCTGAATCCCTTGGAGGGTCGTTTTTCTGCCTTCTTCATTTACACATTCTAAAGTTTTATGATAATAGACCAATTTAGTTTTATAAGAAGCCAACCAATCCATACCAATCAACAAGTCATAAGATCCTAGGGGAAGTGTGTTAAGGGTTGCTCGGGTGGGCAATCCACCCATAATGAATTGACAGGCTGGTATGACCTATGCCACCTTTCTTTTGGTCTTAGTGGCTAATCGCACCAACCACAGTTTAACATGTCTAATTGGTTGCAGTTTACACTTATCAACAATCTGAGGGGCCACATAACTCAAATTAGAACCTGAGTCAATTAAAATAGAAACTATATGGTTGGCGATAATACCTTCCAGCTCCACTACTGAAGCTTGGTGGTCGGCTTGATTATTGTCCAAGGCTGCATAGATTAGTGGAATGCTCCTAGCCACATCATTAACGGTGGTAGCTTCTTGGATATTGTAGATTTTCTTATTGTTCTGTTGTCTGTGTGGCCATTCCCTTAATCGATGATCTTATCCACAACCCTAGCATTTTAAGGGTTCCTTCTTTAGGTTATTGCTCTTTTCTGGGGCTGTCTTAAAAGGCTTACTTCCACTTTGAGAGGGGAAATTTTGCTGATATACACTTCTATTAGGAAGGCTCCTTCTAGAATATTTTTCCATAGTTCTTAAATCTTGAGGATTTAAACCCCTTCTTCTAGAATCTCGAACTACTCCTCTTCTTCTAGTCCTCGTGAGGTCTTGTCTTACTCCCAAACTATTCATAACAATACCTCTCCTTTCGAATAAGTGTGAGGTAACCCACTAATGAACCGCTGCATTTTTACCTTTTCATCTTTTATGTAGGGTACATACCTCAGTAGTTCAAGGAATTTATTGACAAATTCATCTATGGTGAGCTACCCTAGCCTGAGTTCATAGAATTCCTTAGTCTTCCCATCCATGTATTTCTCTGACAGATACTACTTCTTGAAGTATTTCTCAAGCTGTTTCCATGACAATTCCTTCTCATGGAATCCTTTCACATTCCTAAGGTCTTCCCACCAAATGGAAGCCTTTCCATTCAGGTTAAAGATAGATATTTGAGCCTTCAAGTTTTCAGAGTAGTCACAGACTCTGAAGTATTTCTTTAAACCAAGTAGCCAAACTTCAACCTCTTATCCATTCTTAATCTCTCCATTGAAAGAGGGTGTTCTGTCTTTCTTGAATTCTTTAGGATCATGATTTTTGGAACGCTTCCGCTTCTTTCCTTTCCTTTGAGAATGTGAGCTTTCTCTTCTACTAGAAGATCCTTTAGATTTGCCAGCTTCCTTTCCAGAGGACCCTATCAATGAGTGTCCCCTGCCTCCAGGTTGGGCCTTCTTTGAGCTGCTTCTCCCAATGTGTTCACTTATCGATTTATGTTTTCGGATCTCAGGTGGAATTTGACTTCTCTTCTTATGTCATCGATCCACATGACTGGTTGCAAGCTCATGTTGTATTTTCTTCTGTAAGTCGGACAAGCTCTGCAACAAGATTGCATTAATTTATGTTTGTTTTTCTTTCTCCTTTATCAATCTCTCGTTGTTAGCCTTGCAACTCTTTAAATCGGCCCTAAGTCTCCTTACAGTTTCAGCCAGATTAGGAGGGGCTTCCATCACCCTCCTTTCATCAGATTCTTCTTCTTTATTGTGGGAGCCATCCCCCACTTCATGAGATGCGACCATCCTTTATTATTGAAGTTTTCCCATGATTTACTGACTGCTCGAGTGTTGAAAAAAACACTTATTGTTAGCTAACAGTCTATTAGTTCATGAACAATTCACGGTTCAATTTATTAAATGCACACACAGTAGAAAGTTTCATTCTTTTCTTTAATAACATTTTTAACCAGAATTTTTAAGAAAGAGGTAAGGTAGAGTGTCACTCTTTTAAAAGTACTCCAAATAGAGTTTTTAAGTGACTCGTCCATGATCCAAAGAATATCAAGTGTTGTAACCATGCTCTGATACCAATTTGTAACACACCCATGATGGGGCGAACAAAAAAAAAAAAAATTGTCCTCCTTACCGAAACTGATCCTTTCCCTCTGCGATTCCTAATTTGGGAAGTCTGAGACTCAAACCGACCCTATGTTCAAGTTTCTTTGATTCTCTTAGGAAAACAATACTTAGAGATCTTGATAGTCTCACCTCTTAATCAAACACAGTCCCTTCCAGCTTCTGGTGCAGGTCTTATGTTACCCGCGACATTCTCCTTCGCACTTCAACGAAGTCTCGGAGTTGGTGTTAGCCCCTTTTCTCTTGGACCCTCCTTGGAGGTGACCTTGGGCGATGAACTCATGCAAACACACAATTGAGGGCACGAACAAAGGTGGTTTGAAACCAAACTACTTTCTGTCCTGCAATTCTCCTCGAGCCTCCACGTGTCCTTTCTCCAAAACCGAGGTTTGGATTGCGGCCCGCCCTCAAATTTTTAAAGTTCATGCACCTCCAATCCCCGCAATTCTACGAGACCATCGATCTCCACATATTTACGGTACTATCTGAACTGACGGTTCAGATATACCCTTCCTAGATCAATGGATGTGATCTCCTTCGTGATTCCAGACTTCAGACTTTTCAAATCTCAAACCCTACTTTCCTCCATACATAAATCTTCCAGAGTTGACAATCTGCAGACACCTGTCCTCCTAAATCAACAACTTTGTTTCTACTTTGGGTGTTTGACCATTTCAATTAGATCAATGATCTTGTGGCCCTCTTCTTGATCAATGGTCGAGATCTCCTTCGGGTCTCTGGACTTCTGAGATCTCAAATCTAAAACTTCAACCATTTTTCCAATGGTTTTTATCTGAAGGCTATAATCCACTGACACGTGTGTTTGCACCCAATTCGTCACTTGATGAGAAAATAAAAGGTGCTTACATGCCCAGTTGGGCTCTGCTAGGCATGACAACTGTAGAGTAAAAGGTTAGAAAGAGGAACTACAAAATTATAAACAAGAATTAAACTAAAACAAACTAAAACTATGAGCATATTAAAAAAATGAAAAATAAATACAAATGGACCAATATCACCAATGCATAAGCTGATCTATTGATGAAATCCAAAGGCACAATGAAGAAAGGGGACTTGGGTCCCTTCTTTCTCCAATGGAAGGCTCTTGAGGCCCTCACAAGCTTGCTCTCCTTACAATCAAAAGATGAAAATGTGGGTGAAAGAACTCCAAGCTTATCCACTCAAGAGAGAGATGGATAGATCTTGTGAAATGATGCCTATGTGTTCTTGTCAAAGAATGAGTCCTTAACAATCTTGGAAGCATAACAATGCATATAATTCCTTAAGAAAGTGATGGTTATTCATGGCTTTTTATAGCCTAGCATTGGGTGATTATGCAACCTCTTTGGAGTGTGAAAAGGGGCTCTTTAGGGCTCATTTAGGTCTTTGACCAGCCCACCATGCGGATTGAGCTCGGATTTGGTGTCAAATTGACTTGGGAGCTGATCCATTAGTGGTTGGGAGGCCGACCAATTTCAATAAATGCGTCGTTTAGCAGGTGCGCGGGTTTTTTTCCCAACAGCTGCGCATCGTGCGCGCATGCGTGCATTGTACGTTGTTGTTACACGCATATGCGCGCGCACCTAGATTCTGTAAAGCGCCCTTCAATTTTTGGTCACTTGGTATAGTTTTTGACCCTTTTGCAATGCTGTGGAATTAATCCTGTGCCATGATTGACGTCGGTCTTGTTTTGATGATGCAGAGTTCTTGTCGCCATGTGCGGATGAAATTTCAGTGATAACAGATGCCCCCTAATGGATGAGGTTAGGAGAATACGTATAGACGAAATCCATCAATGTTTCTTTTACTGAGAATGGTAGTGTAAGGGAGAGCAAGAGGGGGACCGTGTAGAGCGATCCGTTGGAGAATAAAGGAACTTGTAGAAGTCGATTTTCCACGGGGTGTGTAACAATATACAACTGTTTACAAACGAGGCGGGCATGCCCCATGCTCGTATGATGTAACTCTGAAAAAAGATGATGGAAACGCTGGTGTAGACAACTGCAGTGCCCTCGGGGGTGGAATGATAAAGGCAGAAGACAATTCTGTAAAGGAACATACTCTGAACCATAGGTAAAGGTCACTGAAATAAACAATGACGGTGATGTGGGCATTGATGGCTCTACCAAGTTCAGAAGTCTTCGGCAACTGATAAGAAAAAACTGCAATAGTCACAAAGTAAGACCCACCGCAACATGAGAAAGTGTTGGCGTCGAATGTTATGGGGGTCAACGACATCAGGGAGCAATGGTGTTTCCCCCTGTGTCGTCCGAGATCTCTCATTGAATGGAAAATGAGAATCAAGATACTGTCGCCCTTCTAGAAAATTGTGCTGATGTCGACAAAAGGGGGACGCGACTCCCAGAAGCAAAGGTCTTCATAGAATCTACTGTGGTGAGGAAGTGGCAGAGGTACGTGGACGAAGTCAAGAAGTGGGAAGACTCAAGACTGCCCTTGGCTGGAGAATGTATGAGACAAACAGTGGCCGAAACTATGTGACAAGGTCGAGTGTCAGGGGGACGCCAAGGCCGAGGATAAGTTGTGCCAGAGGCGGGACAAGGTGAACAAATTCAGAGGGTATAGGTAAGTGATTTGGGTAGTACTCTGAAGATATAGACGATGTCGGCGAGGGTAAATGAGAAGTAATTCTCTAACCAAGGGTGACATGGGTTGCGTGTGGCCAAAAGGAAAGCAGGTCGCCAATGGTGACGACAAAAGTAAATAATGGAAAATAAAGGCGTTTGTACAATAAATAATGAATAAATGTGGGAAAGATGTACAAATATAGAAATGAGTGCCTCAGTGTGAAATGAGTGCCCCAGGGAGGGCAGAAATTTCTTGGAAAACTGATGAAGGGTGGGGGCCCCGTTGGCGAGTTTTTGTATGAGGTAGGTGAAACGAAGATAGGTTCACAGATGGGAAAACTGATGGTGGATGAAATGGTGGGTTCATGATCCTGAGGAGATGCAGGTAAAAAAGAACATAACCATAAAGCGATGATCTGGGAGTCCATATGGGAAGCTAGCAAAATGAGGAGAAGAAGTATGTGGTTGATGCGCAACATGATGAAAGACTATCGGGACTCCCATCCCTAAAGGGTAATGAAGAACATCATGAGTGTCGAAAGTGCAAAAAGGTGCTATGAATGAGACAACTCATGTGGGTAAGAAAGCTACCGGGTACCAGTACTGAAGATGCAAAAATAGAGGTGTGAGTACTGCAGAGACGAAAATGGGTGTCCTAAAGGCCAATATCAGAGGGTGTGACTGGAAATGTAAATGCAATACAGCGGGAGAGACTACATGCCAGTGCTGAGTATATACCTGAAGGAATGATGTGGAGAGATGAGGATCAAGTACTTGCACATAGAACAACCAAATACCCAAAGTGAACAATATCTGAAGAGAATCAAAGATATGAGCATGTATTAGATAAATGTGACAATGCGTGTGCGTACCTGACCATGGTATGAAAAAAGGGCACCCCGAGGGCTCGGGATGAAAAGTGGCCTAGGGACAACTGTGATGTAGGTGGTGGGATGTTGATCCCGTGGCTGAAGACGGCTCGAAAAATGGACGTCGTGGGCTCCCGGAATGGTGAATGGAAGTTTGGAAAAATGCCTATATATAGCTGTAGGGCCCACATTTCCACCTCATTTGTACCTACTGCTACAGTGAATGGACGAGAAAATTCAGAGGAGATTGAGTGATTCCGGGAGCACAAGGTATCCGATCGACAGTGTGCGAGTTTCATGTTAGTGGTCTGATCATCCTGCATAGAAATAGGTTTCCAATTTTTGGGTAGGGTAGGTACGGGGGGGTCGTATAAGGGTTTAAAGGGGTTTTTGGTAGGATGTGGGCCCACATGCACAGGCGATTCAGTGGAAGGCACACATATGTGCGCGCCTGTCCACTGAATAAGCGCATCATGATGCGCGTGAGATGGATTTTAAGGCACACCCTAGGGGCGCGCCTGTGAGGTGTACAGGCGCGCACTAGGGAGCGCCTGTGGGGTGTACAGGCGCGCACGAGAGCGCTCCTATATGGAAAACAGGCGCACTCTGATGCACGCTTGCGAGACAAACAAGCACGCTCTGGTGTGCGCCTATGAGACACACAGGCACGCATAAGTGCACGCCTTTATAATGAACAGGTGCGCACGTGTGCGCGCCTGTGGGTGGGAAAACCGCGCCTAGAAGGCAAGGTTGACGGGTGAAAAAGGGAGTCTTTTTGATGCATTTGGTGTTTGCATATGTTGATATAGGACTCTGTGTTGTGTGCAAGTGGCTAGCAGTGACCATGGATGTGCAGTGGCGTGATCGAGACTGGTCGCAGCTGCGAGATGTTGTGGCCAATGCAGGGCCTACAGTTCGAGCGACTTTAGCAACCAGTGGGTTGTTAAATTTTTTTGAGTGCCCTTTGATATGGGCACATGAGTACTTACTCCAGTTCTTGCTCCATATGTGGAGCCCAGATCAGCACTGCTTCCTCGTGCGAGGAGAGCAGATCCCCTTCACTACGGTGGAGGATATCTATTTTTTGATGGGGCTCCCCTTCCGGGGAACGCCTCTGCCGACGGAGCCTGTGCTGCCGAGGGACACACACCTACAGGATGTTGCCGAGCGATATTGCTCAGGCGAGCACTACATGTCTGGGACTGTAGTGAGTATTGGTGGGATAGATTCCCTGTTGCATCGTTGCATAGCGGCGATGATTGTTCGAGTGTATGGGTCATGAGCTACCCACCGGATCAGTGGTGGCGAGCTACTAGTGATGGAGAGGGTGGTGGTGGGCCGTGAGCTGTTCGCCTAGGGTTTGACACTTCATGCGCGGATGATCACTCAGCTGGACCATTGTCGGTCCACAGGTACCGGGGAGTTCGCGTTTGGCTTGATCCTGGTAGCCTATTTCTTGGAGAGGGTGCCGATGTTGCACCCATGGGTTCTGCTAGAGGCACCTGGGGCGCGAGAGCCTCGATTGAGGTGGTGGTCTACAGTTCTGGTTTTCCACGGTGGTGGAAAAGGCAGGCATTATTTTACTGCGCAGGCGGCACAGATATGGCGACAGATGCCGCAGGTCATGCTTCAGTACCCCTATGCTGGGGTTGACTTCCGGGGGGACCCGGACATGGTGTTGCTTCCTGGGGAGGTGTTCGACCATCGAGGTACGTTGTGTACTTGTATGGTTTGATTTATGTTATGTTTTGATATATCAGTTCATATATATGTGATAGAGATACTGATATGATCGGTTGTTGCTTGTTTTGTGCATGTGCAGATTTCACACCTCGCGGGAACGAGGTGGAGTTGTATAGAGCGCCGGTTCAGAGAGAGCCAGAGAGACCTCCATGTGGAGAGAGGCGGCGACGAGATGAGGCTGCGGGGTGACCTGCAGAGCCCGAGAGGGCAGCGAGGAGACGTCGGTTCGACAATCCTGGTGCAGGGCCATCACATGCTCCTCCGGCCGCAGCCGGAGTGGACTTGGATGATCTATGTCGTCGTCTGGAGACGGTGTTGCAGGACGTGCCTGAGGGCATGTGGATCCGCATCCAAGACGAGGGGTTCCTGGAGCAGTGTATTGGATTACCGCCACCATGGCGAGGGATAGTGCAGCGAGCAGCAGTGCTCGCCGTGATGACTAGCGGATGCCTGCCGCCTGGGCAGGGGGGTCCTGCGGATGTTCCACCACCACCACCTGGGGCTAGTGGGGGTGGGCCACCACCTCCTCCTGAGGGAGGAGTAGTTGGGGGTGCGATAGAGGCACCCTGATGTATATTGTAGACCTTTTTTGATTATATAGGCTGGTGAGCCATTTTTGGTACCGAGATGTGGCACTGGCCTGCGGGCCGATGTATATTTTTTGTATGTAAACATTTGGATGGCCTGAGGGGCCCACACATATATATATATATATATGAGTATACATGTTTTTGAGATCCAAATGTGGTTTACATGTGTTTTGTGTTGATGATGATGATTTCTATTCTATCTATATGATGTGACAGGATGTATGAGATGTTTTATGTATGTGTAGCTTGATGTGATATATGCCAATCTAGCACCATGTTAGCTATTTCATCTGTTGTTTGATTCAATTCTCTTAGAATATGTGTAAATGTAATGGAATCAAAATGTCGAGATAATAATCTAACCTGCAGGTATTTGCGAAAGAGGCACGGATCGCATACATGGTACACATTGTTGAGCTGGAGAACGACTAGTTGGGAGTCGAGGAAAACACTAAGGTGACGAATATGATGATGCTGGGCATCGGTCAGGAGGCCAATGACAACAGTGTATTCATCTTGGTTGTTGGTTGCTGGTCCTAAACATATGCCGCTGGAATGTAGCAGTTCATGTGAAGGGGTGTAGAGAGCCCAAGCAGTCGAAGCGAGATTTTGTGTCCAACGGCTGGCGCCGTCGGCGTAACCAATGTGGTAAGCTGGTGGAGGAGTCATCTGTCAATAACACAAAGTATAGTTTAGATGAGGGAGAAAAAAGATTAAAAACGCTAGAAAAGAAAATAACCTAAAGTAGTATGACTACGTTTAAGCATAAAATTTCTTGAGGTATAACCCATTGACGGGTTCTTTGAGCGAGAGGCCTTCGGGGGAGGCCAGGATGTATGTGCCTTTGGTGAGGCAATGTTGGATGATGTAAGGGCCATGCCAAAGTGATTCGAATTTTCCGTGCCCAAAGGTATCATGAGCGATATCATAGGCAAGGACAAGGTCGCCTTCGTGAAATGATCGAAGGTTGACATGGCGATCAAAGGTAGCTTTGGATCATTTTTTAGTTGCCTCATTGTTTTGTAATGAGGATCGTCGATCTTCATCTAGAGAATCCAAGTTCAGTAAGCGTTGCTCCATTGGAGTAGTGTCAGGTAAAATCTCAATTGCGGTGCGTAGGGTGGGAATTTCTCACTCGATGGGAAGAGTTGCCTAGACCCCATGGACTAAATGAAATGGCGTGAAACCCGTAGCGGTATTTACTGCCGTTCGATAAGCCCATAGCGCGGAAAATAACATATGATGCCAATTGGTTTTATGTTTATTAACCGTGCATTGTAACATGGTCTTGAGGACTTTGTTCACTACCTCAACCTGTCCGTTTGACTGAGGATAGTATGGTGAGGCGAACTAGTGGGAGAAGCCTAACCGAGATGAGAGTTCGACGAATATCTCATTCTCAAAATGTTTCCCATGATTGGAAACGAGTTGGAGTGGTGCTCCGAACCAGGATATGACGTGGTTGAAGAAAAAATGCGTTGCAGTGTTAGCGGTGTTGTTGAAGGTGGGCATAACTTTGGCCCATTTGGTGAAGTAATCTACGGCGACAACAATGTATTTGTGGCCATTGTTGGAGGGGGGATTACAAGTCATAAAGTCAATGCCCCATTTACAAAAGGGGCCTACAGTGATGACCGGGTGGAGAAGAGTGGGGGGAGCGTGGGCTTTGTTGGCATAGAGCTGACATTGCTCACATCGTTTCACAGCATGAATGCAATCGTGAAATAAGGTAGGCCAAAAGTAATCGGCCCGGATAATCTTTTGAGCCGTGGCGATGCCCGAAATATGGTCCCCATAGGCACCGCTGTGGAAGTCGTTTAAGACTCTATCGGCCTTGTCAATAGTCAGGCAGCGACGAAGAATGGTGTCGACGCCCCGCCGATATAGGATTTCACCGATGAGGAGATAGCGGGGGGCCTGATGGTGAATGCGCTGACGATCATCTCGTGATAGGTGGTGACCAAAATTTTGAGTTCGTAGGTAGATGAGAAGGTCGCCATACCAAGGGTCATCTGAAGCGATGTAAAAGAGATATTCGTCAGGAAAGTCAGTATTGACGGGGGCACTAGGTGTGTCAGAGGGAAGGGACGTGACAAGTTCAGCGAGAACGAGGGCTTTCTTACTCTTGGGTGTTGAGAACTCGAGGTCATAGTCCTGAAGGATAACGATCCAGTGAGTGAATTTGCCGTTAACTTGGTGACAGCTGAGCAAATATTGCATAGGGTTGGAATCTGCGATGACCTTGGTGGTACGAAGCAGAATGTAATGGCGCAGTTTCTGAACTGCAAGGACAACTGCCAGAGCAAGTTTCTCTTCATGTTTGTACTTCAGGGGTGGTCCTGAGAGGTTCTTACTGACGTAGTAAATGATGTGTTCACGATTGTCATCTCCGAGCTGGACAAGGACGCCGACTACTGATATAGCTAATGCTGATACGTAGAGGATGTAGTCGCGGTTGTAGTCAGGTGCACTAATCAAAGGTGCATTGGAAATCGTTGCTTTAAGGTCGTCAAACGACTATTGGGCATAGTCGTCCCAATGAAAAGGGATGTTGTGGCGTAGTAAGCGAAGGAAACCATGTGCGTGGATGGCGTAATCAGGAACAAAGCGTCTAAGGAAGTTAGATTTTCCCTGTAGACTCTGGAGTTGTCGTAAATTCTGAGGAGGTGGAATTTCCGTGATGGCTTTGACTTTAAGGGGGTCCACGGTAATACCGCTTTGGGAAATGATGAAACTGAGGAGGCACCCTGCGGTGACGCAGAACACACACTTGAGAGGATTCAAGCGGATGTTGTACTGACGACACCGTTGAAAGATGACTCGTAAATCATCGAGGTGTTGGGTGCATTTCTTGGATCGAGCGGTGAGGTCGTCCAAGTAGGCGAGAATGATTACAGATAGATCATGAAAGATGTATGTCATGGCCCACTGGAAAATTGCTCCGGCGTTTTTGAGGCCGAAGGGCATGACACGATATGCAAACGTACCCCACGGGGTAATGAATGCGGTTTTATATTGGTCGGCGGGGTGAATTTGAATTTGGTTATAGCCAAAGAATCCGTCCATAAAGGAAAGAGCCTCGTGGCCAGCGCAGTCATCGATAATTTGATCGATAAAGGGCGTTGGAAAATTGTCTTTTGGACATGCGTTGTTGAGATCGCGAAAGTCGGTGCAAACGTGAATGGTGCCCTTTTTTTGTCGATGGGTACAGGGTTGGAAACCCATGAAGTGTAAGTGATGGGGTAGATGAATCCGGCCGTACATAATTTATCAATTTCGGCTTTGATAACCGCGGCCTTATATGGGTGTAGTGGTCGTTGTTTCTGGCGAACAGGTGCGATGTCAGGCCAGGTGTTGATGCGATGCTCGACAATAGAGGGATCGAGGCCAGGCATCTCTGTGTATGACCAGGAAAATATATCCCGATATTCTTGAAAGAAGGCTTTATATGCCGCGATTTCCTGAGGAGTGCAAGATGCTCCAATGATGATGTCTTCGACAACGCCATATTTAATGGAAATGTCAATTTTGACGGTGGGGGAAATGTTAGCCAGATTACCTTCTTCAAAAGCGTCAGGTGCAGGAATGGGATTGTTGAACCAATCGATAGGCCCTGATGGGATAAAGTCTTTGGTTTCGACCGCGTAAATGGGATTGGGGCTAGGAGGCATGAGGGATTCCTGTGGAAGGAAGAGAGCACGATGATGTAGTGCGTCCCAGGGAGAGTCCCGACGTTGTAGCTCTTCCAGTATTTCTTCATCGCATTGGAAATGTCGAGAATATAATGGATCGTGAGGAGTGATCTCAGTGATAATGTGGTTTCCCCCTGCTGAAGAAACAGAGGGGGTAATGCTGGGAGGGGGTGAGGGTTTACTTGACATAAACCATATATTGAGGTACTGAGGAGTCTCCATAGGGGGATGGGCGGGAGAGTTGGGTGGGTTACGGGGTATATCCTCAGATATGTCATCGAAGAACCATGGAGGCATTGGGAGTGCTTCGGGTTCGGGTGAAATGACGTGAAGATCCGCCAGTGGCGAAGTAAGGTCAAGTACTGCCTCTGCGGGCTGGTGCAGCAGGGCCAGGTGATGTTGCCTATATTCTATGATCATAGGACATTGGTATGTAAAATGAGCCGATGAATCACAAAGAGAGCAAGGGCATCACATGCGTTCATTGACTGAAGTGGTGACATAGCGAATGTCCGTGATATTTGTTGTGGAGGATGTGGTAGGGCGTGGGTTGTTCTGAAAGTCCTGGCATATGATAGCTAATGCCTGTCGGAAATGTGGCAGTGCTGGACAATGATGGGTGTAGTGTCCATACTCAGAACAGATGGCACACGCGAATTTGGTCCTCAGCCCTTTACTACTGGAAGGTTGAGTGGTAGCAGTAGTAATGGGTGATGTGGGGGTTGGATTGGGGGGAATCAAATTCCGTAATTCCGGTAGTGATGGGCAGTTTTTGGTTTGGTGACCCTCTTTGTCACACAAGGCGCAAGGTGGTGGGATGCACGGAGGAAGTGGAGCTGTGGGCTTCTTCTTCCGCCGCCTACCCCCGGTTGTAGCAGGGGGGGTAGGGAGTATGGGGGTAGTGGAGGTAGTGGGAGTGAGGACAAGAATCGTCATGGGGAGTCCTTCCTATGGGCGAGGGACCATCTCAGGTGGATGTAAGTACCACACTAGGATTGCTAACACCATATTGGGTAGTGTGAGCGTTGTGGCTACCTAGAAAGCCTCTATACCTGGTGGAGGGTAAAAGAAGGGAATTTGAGTGAGGGGTCGAGGAACTGTCTCCCAAATGGGATTAGGCCCCTGTGGGGGTGTGGATTCGTGGACTGTGGGGGTTGACGCGTTCGCAGGAGGCTTCTGTGGGAGTGATGCTGTGACTGTTGAGACGTCAGGAATGATTGAAGCCTCCTGAGGAGGATGAGCATCCTCCATGTGAGTTGTGTTAGAGGATACAACACACACTTGATTAGGGGGAAGGAGTGGTGGTGCTCCATGGTACGTTCCTAACAAGGATGGATCTTTGAAAATACCAGGACCCATCTCGATGAGTGGATATACGTCTTTGTTAGTGTGAATGAGAGGAAGAATGTTATCGATATTGGAAGATGGGTTAGGCTTGTAATGTGAGACTTGGTCAATGGTCACAATCTTCCCGTTGTGGGGGAACATGATTTTCCTAAAGACTGAGGATGCCACTGCCTTCATAGCATACATGTAGCTATGTACAAACAAGATATTGTAATCGAGTTGAGCGTCGATAACTTCAATGTCAATGAGAATAGTTTTTCCCCCGAGTTCCACGGGGACATTTTGGAAGAGCCCTTCAGGAGATGATGGTCATCCGTCATAAGCTCGTAATGTGATGGCGGAAGGTATGAGTTCCGGGGAACCAAGTTTCTGCCATACTATTTTGGACATGATACAGGTAGATGCCCCTTCATCGATGATACACTGATGGACGGTGATGTTCCGTATTTTTACTGGTATTTGAATAGCAACTGCGGCAGGAAGACGCGGTTTGCAGCTATCGAGGTCAAAGGTGATGAGTCGAGTATCGGTTGGATCGACTACCCCTAAGGAGGAAAGTAGTGATTTCCGCTGAGTAGCACAAGTCTGGAGGACTTCCAGAACTGACATGGCAGCCGGGGATTGGACTAAGTCATCTACCAAGCTGTAGTTATGTGCTGCCCTAGCCTGTGGATTGTGAACATTCCTGTGCAAGGGGATGCGAGGGATGCGTAATGGTGGTTCGGCCGAAGGGCGAGGGATCATCAACGTAGGTCCCGTTAGGGTAGGGTTTGTCTCTGGAGATATAGGAGTAGACTCAGCTGTTGTAGGATACTGATGATTGTGTGTTTACAGAAGGATTTCTTCCTCGCTGGTGAGGAGAATGGTATGCTCTGCTGGATTGTTAGGGTTATGGTACTATCCCGCCTGAGGTGGGGGATGTTGTGCATCCTGTTGGGTGTTTATGACACCTTGATGTGGGATAGGATTTTGCAGTACGACGAGAGGGGGTTGTTGTGCGTATTGTTGTTGTGCCTGCTGCGGTGCAGGTTGCGCTGGGGAGGGGGGAAGGCTCCCAGAGTCTTTCAACCTTTTGAAATCAACGATCTGGGGGAAATGGTGAGTGTAATGACCATACACACCACAAAGAGCACAAGGGTGGATGTTTTTAACAATATTTCACCCTTGGCGTTTGTTGTTATTTCCCCCCTGGTGGTTTTTGTTCCCTTGGTTCTGGTTTCCCCCAGTGGGTGGATGTTGTGGGGGTTGATTCCTGCCTTGACCAGGATTGTTGTTATTCCTGTTTCTTCCTTTCTTCTTGGCGTTGTTCGAAGGGTTTGTTGGGTTGGCTGTGTTCAATTGTTCAAAATTTTGGTATTGTTGAGCAGCAGAGGGTTGAACAAAGTTTACCCCCGCATGAGGATGTGGGGCAGACATGGGTTGTGGAGGACTCAGAAAGGGAAAGTATGGATTTTTTGGTGGTACTGATCAATAGGGTACATAGGAAGGCGTCATGCTTTCACTAGTACTATAAGCTGATGTTGAGGGGGTACCACCGGTTGAAGGAATAGGTGGATGTATGGGAGGTGCTGGTGGTGGTCCACTAATGGATGTAGGTATAGCAACATGATATGGTTGTTGATAAGGGGGTGGGGGGAAATAAGGAGTGCCCCCATATGCCGGCGGGTATTGAGGTGTTCCATACATCAGTGGTGGTTGGGGTTGTGGACCATGGTGTGTGGTGGCACCTATTAGTCCGTCTGCTGAGTGAGACATCCCAGGTTTGTCCTGGCCAAATGGCACAGGTTTTGGAAGATCAGGAAGTACTGTGTACAAGTATCCTGACTGCACATAGATGAGGTCATATTGCTGGGCTTTACTGATGGCTTCCTCTTCAGATTGAGGGAAGGTAGAAGCTACATCCTTTCCAAGGAGAGCGGAAAGTGATCTAAAAAACCAGTCAAGACACTGTTGCTTGGTGGTTTCTGCTTTACACAAACTACGTCGCCTACACCACTCATGAATGTGGTCAACAATGTGGGTGGCTGAGGACTGTTTGAAGTTAGATAGTAGTTCTAGACCGTTGTCATGGCGGATGGGTAATTGGAAGAAAGTTAAGAATTCTTTGGCCAAGGACTCAAAGGTCGTGTGGGACCCTGATTTTTCTTTGACATACCATTTGGCCGATAGGCCGGTAAGTGTGCGTTGAAAAAGTCACAATCTGATGGAATCGTCCATAATGCTATTAGAAGAACACCATAGATGAAAGGTCATGACATGATTGGCGGGGTCATCCCCTGCCTTCCCTTCAAACTTTGGTATGTCTGAAGGAAGTTTGGTTGGCATTGCAGGCCATGTGGCGTCATGCAATATAGGATCATTGGTGAGATTGGTGAGATCCAGAATGTTGAGAGAGGCCAAGTATGGCATCTGTAGTGGGGGTAGAGGGTTAGCTCCGGCCATGGTGTGTTGTGAACCTGACCCTTGATGGGGACTAGGTGGTTTGGTGCTCCCTCCTTGAGAGGAAGTGGGTCCCCCGCTTCCGTGCAAAGGAGAGCGAGTAGACGGATGACCTTGGGAAGTGGACCCAAGTAAGGTAGAACCAAGCAAATCTAATCCTAAGATGGTAGCACTCATAGGAGTGTGTGAAGGAGGTACCGATGAGAGGGTACGACTATATACTCCCCCCAAAATAGGAGGAAGGTTGAGCAAACGTCGTGAACGATGGGGGTTCTGTGGTTCCCCTATGATGGCAGACTAGTTGTGTGAAATGTGTGCAAAAGGTGGTGAGAGAAATATAGAACCAAGAGTCTTTGCTGTGACTGTTTTTACACAATATATATATCGAAGTCAAACTTTAATCAGATGTGCATCATACATAAATGAGAAAGAAACATATATGTGGGTAAGAGGGTTTTGTCCGCGTGGGGGAATCAAAAGAAAGAAAATGCTCGTGTCTTAGAAGACGTAACGTCCTTCCTCTCAAATAGCATTGGACCTTCCAATAGTTCTCAACAGTGGGGTATGAAGTCACCGGAAGAGATACTAGTGAAGGATGAAATAACTGGTTATAATGAGGGGTAGAGGGGGCAATATCCCAAAAGAGCTGGCGATACTTCCCAATAGCCACACAAAATCCAATCAAGGTGCAATTGCAGCCCACAATTGCCACCTGGGTAGATGTCCT